>JAUUDW010345211.1:0-13208 GCA_032361385.1 Panulirus guttatus
CTAACATAAAAAAAAAAAGTAGAGAGGGCCCATATATCATGATAACACTCATTATCACCATACATAATGGTAAAACCAGCAGATGAGTGGCCCCATACATCACGGTAACACAGAAACACATTAGCCCCAAACATTTTCGTAACACCAGCATTACAGTAGCACCATACGTCATGGTAACATCAGATCTAGAGTTACTTCATACAGCAAAAGCAGTACAGTAGCATCATGCATCATGATAACACCAGTAGCACAGTGGTCCTAGACATCATGGTAACACCAGTAGTACAGATACCCCATACATCATGGTAACAACAGCAAAACAGCAGCATCTTGCATCATGGTAACATCAGCAGTAGGGTAGCACCTTAATCATGGTAACATTAGGAGTACAGTCGCCACATATATCATTGTAACACCAGCAGTACTGTAGCACCATACATCATAGTAACATTACCAGTAGAGTAGCAAATTAAATAAAGGTAACACTCACAGTACAGTCGCCGCATACATCATTGTAACACCAGCAGAACAATAGCACCATACATGACGGTAACACCAACAGCATAATGACGTCACACATCACGGTAACACCAGTTGTAAAGTGGCACCGAACATCATGGAAACACCAGAAGTACAGTGGCCAAATACATCATAACAACACCTGCAGTACAGTGGCACCATACATCATGGTAACACCAGCAGCAAATGAGCGCCATACAACATGGTAACACAAATAGTACTGTAATGAATAACTTGATGGTAAGACCAGCAGTGCGAAGGCACCATACATCATGGTAACATCAGCAGTACAGTAGCAGCATATATCATGGTAACATTAGCAGTACAATGGTCACATATTCCATTGTACCACCAGCATTAGAGTGGCCCCATACATAATGGTATCACCAGCACTACATTGGCCCCATTCATCATGGTAAAATAAGCAGCACAGTAGCCCCACTCATCATGGTAAAACTAAGAGTACAGTAGTCCAATACATCATGGTGACACTAGCAGTACAATAGAACCATACTTCATGATAACGCCAACAGTAGAGTGGCCCCATACATCATGGTAACACTATCAGTAAGTTAGTCCCATACATTTTGGTAAAATAAACTGTACAGTAGCACCATACGTCATGGGAACACCTAGAGTGACCCCATACATCATGGCAACGCCAGCAGTACAGTAGCACCATATATCATGAAAACACCAAAAGCACAGTGGTATTATACATCATGGTAACACCAGTAGTACTGATTAACCGTACATCATGGTAGCAAAAACAGTACAGTAGAACTCTGTATCATAGTAACATCAGCAGTAGAGTAGCACCTTACATCAAGGTAACATTAGCAGTAGAGTCGCCACCTATATCGTTGTAACACCAGCAGTATAGTGGCCCCATACATCATTGCAACACCAGCAGTACAGTGGCACCAATCATCATGGCAACACCAGCAGTACAATGGCATCATACACCATGGTAACACAAGCAGTACAATAATGCCTAACATGATGGTAATACCAGCAGGACTTTGGCACCATGTATGATGGTAGAATCAGGAATAGAGTAGCACCATATTTCATGGAAACATTAGCAGTACAGCAGCCACACACATCATTGTAACGGCAGCAGGAGAGTGGCCTCATACATCAGGGGGACACCAGTGGTACTGTAGTTCCACCCATCACGGTAACAATAGCCCCACCCATCGTGGTAACACTAGTAGTACAATAGCACCATGAACAATGATAACACCTGAAGTAGAGTAACCCCATACGTCATGGTAACACTTTCAGAACAGTAGCACCATAACTCAAGGTAATACCAGTAGCACAGTGGCCCTACATATCATGATAACACTAGCAGTACAGTCGCCACATACAAAAATTGTAAAACCAACAGTACACTAGCACCATACAACACGGTAACGCCAACAGTGTAGTGGCCCCATACAAACTGACAACACCTGCAGTACACTTGCACCATACATCATGGTAAGACTAGCAGTACAGTGGCATCGCACAACATGGTAACACCAGCAGTACAAGAGTACCATATACCATGGTAACAGAAGCAGTACAGTAATACCTAACCTGATGGTAAGACCAGCGGTACAATGTCACCATGCATCAAGGTAACATCAGCAGTACAGCACACCATATATCATGGTAACATTACCAGTACAATGGTCCCCTACATCATTGTAACACCAGCAGTAGAGTGGCCTCATACAAAATGGTAACACCAGTACTACATTGGCCCATTCACCATGGTAGCGTCAGCAGTACAGTAGCCCCACCCATCTTGGTAACACCTAGACAACAATAGCCCAATACATCATGGTAACACCAGCAGCACAGTAGCACCATATATCATGGTAACACCACCAGTGGAGTGGACCAATACATCATGGTAACACTAGAAGTACATTAGCATCATACATAATGATAACACCATCAGTTGAGTGGCCCCATGCATCATGGGAACACCAGTAGTACATTAGCCCCAAACATTTTGGTAACACTTGCAGTACAGTCACACCACACGTCATGGTAACACCAGCACTAGAGTCACCTCATGCAACAGAAGCAGTACAGTATAATCATACATTATGATAACACCAGTAGTACAGGGATCCTACACATCATGGCACGACCAGTAGTGCATATGCCCTATACATCACTGTAACAACAGCAGAACGGTAGTACCCTGCATCAAGGTAACATCAGCAGTAGAGTAGCACCTTATATCATGGAAAAATTAGCAGTACAGTCGCCACATATATCACTATAACACCAGCAGTACAGTAGCACCATACATCATGGTAACATCACCAGTAGAGTAGCAAATTACATCAAGGAAACACAAGCAGTACAGTCGCCACATACATCATTGTAACACCGGCAGTTCAGTAGTACCAAAGACCACGGTAATACCAATAGTACAGTTGCCCCATACATCAGGGTAACATTAGCAATGAAGTGGTATCAATCATCATGGTAACACGAGCAATAGAGAGGCACCATACATCATGGTAAAACTAGCAGCACGTCGCCACATACAATATTTCAACACCAGCAGTTCAATACCACCAAACACCATGGTAGCACCAGCAATGCAGTTGCCCCATACATCATGGTAATATTAGCAATAAAATGGCACCATTCAACACGGTAACTAGAGCAATAGAGTGGCACCATATATCATGGTAACATCAGCAATACAGTAGCACCATATTTCATGGTAACACAAGCGCTTCAGTGGCACCAGACATCAAGGTAACATTAACAGTACAGTGGCACCATACATCATGGTAGAACCAGTAGTACAGTATCCCCATACAACATGGTAACATCAGTAGTACAATAGCGCCATACATCATGGTAATATTAGCAGTATAATAGCCATATACATCATAGTAACACCAACATTAGAGTGGCAACATATATAATGGTAACACCAGCAATACATTGGCTCCATACATTATGCTAACACCAGCGGTACAGTAGCCCCATTCATCGTGGCAACGCCAGCAATACAAAGGTACCATATTCATGGAAACAACAGTAGTACATTGGTACCATAAAACATGGTAACACCAGCTGTAGAGTAGCACCCTACAGCATGGTAACACACGCAGTACAGTAATACATAACATGATGGTAACACCAACAGTACAGTTGCACCATGCACCATAGTAACATTAGCCGTACAGTCGCATCATACATCATGGTAACATTAGTAGTACAGAGGCCACATTCATCACTGTAACGCCAGCATAAAGTGGTGGCAGCAAACCTAATGCTAACACCAGAAGTACAGTGACTCCATACATCATACTAACACCAGCAGTACAGTAGCCCCATCCATCGTGGTAGCACCAACTATACAGCAGCCATATATATCATGGTAACACCAGCAGTACAGTAGCACCATTAATCATGGTAGCACCAGCAGTAGAGTAACCCCATACATTATGGTAAACACTAGCAGTACAGTAGCACCATACATCAAGGTAACATCAGTAGCACAGTGTCCCTATAGATCATGGCAAATACCAGTAGTACAGTGGCCCAATACATCATGGTAACACCAGCAGTACAAAGCACCATACATCATGGTAACACCAACAGTAGATTAGCACCATACATCATGGTAACACTAGCAGTACAGTCGCCACATACAATATTGTAACACCAGCAGTACAGTAGCACCATATACCACGGTAACATCAGCATTTAAGTGGCCCCATATATCAGGCAAACCAGCAGTACAGTGGCACCACACATCATAGTAACACCAGCAGTACATTAGCACCATACACCATGGTAACAGAAGCAATACAATAATACATAACATGATGGTAACACCAGCTGTTCACTGGCACCAGGCATCATGGTAATATCAGCCGTCCACTAGCACCATAAATAATGGTACCATAATCAGTACAGTGGCCGTATATATCATTGTAACACCAGCAGTAGAGTAGCAAAATACTTAATGGTAACACCAGAAGTACATTGGCCTCATTTATCATGGTAACGGCAGCAGTACAATAGCTCCACCCATCATGGCAACACCAACTGTACAGTAGCCCCATACATCATGGTAACACTAACAGTACAGTAGCAACATATATCACGGTAACATCAGGAACACAGTAGCTCTATACATCATGGTAATACCATTAGTACAGTATCCCCATACATCATGGTAATAGCAGCAGAACAGTAGCGCCATATAGTATGGTAACATCATCTGTGGAGTAGCAACTTACATCATGGTAACACTAGCAGTACAGTAGCCACATACATCATTGTAACAAGAGCACTAGAATAGCACCATACATCAAGGTAACACCAGCAGTTCAATGACCCAATATATCACGGTAACACCAGAAGTACAGTGGCAACAATCGTCTGGTAACACCAGTTGCACTGTTGCACCATACATCATAGCAACACCAACAGTACAATGGCACCATACTTCATGTTAACGCCACCAGCATAGTGGCACCAAACATCATGGTAGCATCAGCTGTACAGCGGCACCATACTTCATGATAACACCAGCAGTATAGTGGCCCCATAATCATGGTAACACCAGCAACACAGTAACACCATGCATCAAGGTAACATCAGCGGTACAATAACACTACTTGTCATGGTAACACCAGCAGTACAATGGCCCCATACATCATGGTAACACTAGCAGTACAGAGGCACCAAACGTCAACGTAACAGCAGCAGTACAGTGGCACGATTCATCAAGGAAACGCCAGCACAATAATGGCAACATACATAAAGGTAACACCTGTAGTACAGTAGCACCATACATCATGGTAATATCAGCTGTAGAGTAGCACCTTACATCATGGTAACACTAGCAGTACAGTCGCCACATACATCATTGTGTACTACAGGAGCACCATACACCACGGTAACATCAGTACTACAGTGGCCACATACATCATGGTAACACCAATAGTACAGTGGCTCCCAGACATCATGGTAACACCAGCAGCACAGTAGCACCATTCAATACGGTAATGCCAACAGCACATTACCATCATACATCATGGTAACACCAGCGGTGCAGTAGCACTACAGTTCATGGCAACACCAGCAGTACGGTGGTCCTATACATCAACGTAACAGCAACAGTACATTATCACCATGCATCAAGGCAACACCAGCACTACAATGGCACCAAACATCATGGCAACACTAGCAGTACAGTCGCAAGATACAGAATTGTAACACCAGCAGTACAGGAGCACCATAGATCATGGTAACACCTGCACAACATTGGCACCATGCATCATGGTTACACTAGCAGAACAGTAGCCTCATAGAAAATTGTAACACCAGCAGTACAGTAGCACCATACAACACGCTAACACCATCAGTACAGTGGCTCTACACATCTTGGTAACACCAGCAGTATAGTGGTACCATACATCATGGTATCACCAGCAGTAGAGTAACACCATACATCATGGTAACACCAGCACTACAGTGGCACTATACATCATGCTAACACCAGTAGTACAGTATCCCCACCCATCATGGTAACACCAACTGTACAGTAGCCACATACGTCATGGTAACACCTGCACTACAGTAGCACCATACATCACGGTAACACCAGCAGTTGAGTAGCACTAGACATCATGGCAACACCAGTAGCACATTAGTCCTGTATATCATGGCAGCATCAGTATTGCAGTAGCCACATACATCATGGTAACACCAGCAGTAGAGTTGCACCATATATCATGGTAACATCAACTGTAGAGTAGCACCTTTCATCATAGTAACACTCGTAGTATAGTCGCCACATACATCATTGTAAAACCAGCACTACAGTAGCACCATGCATCACGGTAGCGCCAGTAGCACAGTGGTCCTATAGATCATGGCAACACCAGTAGTATAGTAGCCCCATACATCATGGTAACAACAGCAGTACAGTAGCACAATACATCATTGTAACATCAGCAGTACAGTAGCACCTTGCATAATGGTAACATTAGCATTACAGT
This sequence comes from Panulirus guttatus, assembly GCA_032361385.1. NCBI lineage: Eukaryota > Metazoa > Arthropoda > Malacostraca > Decapoda > Palinuridae > Panulirus > Panulirus guttatus. The sequence continues at coordinate 6,555 of JAUUDW010345211.1, forward strand.
CGCCAGATATATCATTGTAACGCCAGCGTTACACTAGCACCATACATCACGGCAACACCAACAGTGCAAATGGCCCCATTCATCAGGGCAACACCAGCAGTACGTTGGCACCATACATCATGGTAACACCAGCAGTAAGTGGCACCATACATCATGGTAACACCAGCAGTACTGTGGCACCATACAACATGGTAACACCAGCAGTACAGTAGCGCTATACACAATGGTAACAAAAACAGTGCAGTAATACCTAACATGATGGTAATACCAGCATTACTTTGGCACCATGCATAATGGTAACAACAGCAATACAATAGCATTTTACATCGTGGTATCATTAGCAGTACGGTGGCCACATGCATCATTGTAACACCAACAGGAGAGTGGCATTGTACATCATTTTAACACCAGCATTACAGTAGCACCATACATATTGTTAATTACAGCAGAACAGTGGCCTCATACATCATCGTAACACTAGCAATACAGTAGCCCCACCCATCACGGTAACACCGACAGTACATTAGCCCCAATATTAAGGTAACACCAGCACTAGAGTGACTTAATACATCATTGCAACACTAGCATTACAGTAGCACCATAAATCATGATAACACCAGTTGCATAGTGGTCCTATACATCATGGCAACACCAGTAGTACAGTAGCCCCATATATCATAGTAACAACAGCAGTATAGAAGCACAATACATCATGGTAACATCAGCAGTAGAGTAGCACCTTATATCATGGTAACATTAGCATTACAGTCGCCACATATATCATTGTAACACCAGCAGTACACTAGCACCATACATCACGACAACACCAACAGTGCAATGGCCCCATTCATCATGGCAACACCAGCAGTACAGTGGCACCATACATCATGGTAACACCAGCAGTAAGTGGCACCATATATCATGGTAACACCAGCAGTACTGTGGCACCATACAACATGGTAACATCAGCAGTACTGTAGCACCATAAACAATGGTAACAAAAGCAGTGCAGTAATAACTAGCATGATGGTAACACCAGCATTACTTTGGCACAAAGCATGATGGTAACAACAGCAATGCAAAAGCACCATACATCATGATAGCATTAGCAGTACAGTGGCCACGTGCATCATTGTAAAACCGACAGGAGGATGGCCTCATACATAATTTTAGCACCAGCATTACAGTAGCACCGTCCATAATGTTATATCTAGCAGTACAGCGGCCCCATACATCATCGTAACACTAGCAGTACAGTAGCCCCACCCATCACGGTAACACCAACAGTATACTAACAACATACATCATGGTAACACCAACAGTAGAGTAACCCCATACATTATGGTAACACTACCAGTACAGTGGCACCATACATCAGGGTAACATCTGTGTCTCAGTGGCCCAATATATCATGGTTTCACCAGTAGTATGGTAGCCCCATATATCATGGTAACACCGGCAATACAGTAGTACCATATATCATGGTAATATCAGCAGTAAAGTAGCACCTTACATCATGGTAACATTAGCAGTAAAATCGCAACATGTGTCATTGTAAAACCAGCACTACAGTAGCACCATACATCACGGTATTACCAGAAGCACAGTGGTCCCATACACCATGTTAACACCAGCAGTATAGTGGCACCATACAACATGATAATACCATCAGTACAGTGGCACCATGCTCCATGGTAACATAAGCAGTAGAGTAATATCTAGCATGATGGTAACACCAGCAGTACAGTGGCAGTGGCACCATGCTTCATGGTAACATTAGCAGCAGTACAGTAGCAACGTACATCATGGAAACATTATCAGTACAGTGGCCTCATATATCACTGTAACAGCAGCAGCAGAGTGGCCCCCATAGATCATGGTAACACTAGCAGTACAGTAGCCCATACATCTTGGTGACACCAGCAGAACAGTATCACCATTCATCATGGTAACACCAGTAGTAAAGTGGCCCTAGAATCATGGTAACATCGGTAATATAGTGGCCCCATACATCATAGAAAAACCAGCAGTAGAGAGGCACCATACATCATAGTAACATCAGCAGTATAGTGGCACTATATCTCTTGGTAGCAGAAGCAGAATATTAGCCCGATACATCATGGTAACACCAGCAGCACAGTAGCACCATACATGACTATAACACCAGAAGTATAATGGCATCACACATCGTAGTATTACCACCAGTATATTAGCCCCATACATCATGGTAACACCAGCTGTACATTGGCACCATATATCATGGTCACACTAGCAATATAGTGGCACCAAAGTTCAAGGTAACACCAGCAGTGCAGTGGCCCCATACATCATGTTAATACCAGCAGTACAGTGGCACCATACATCATGGTAACACCAGCAGTACAGTGGCACCATACATTAAGGTAGTAGAAGTAGAATTTAGCCACATACATCATGATCATGTCATCAGTACAGTAGCACCATAAATTAAAGTAATGCTATCAATAGTGGCACCATCCATCATGGTGATACCAGCAGTACAGTGGCACCATCCATTATGGTAACGCTAGCAGAACAGTGGCCCCATAGATCATGGTAAATCCTGCGGCACAGTGGCACCATACGTCATGGTAGCACCAGCATTACAGTGGCCCCCATACATCACGGTAACACGAGCAGTACAGTGGCACCATACATAATGGTTAAAGTAGTAGTTCAGTGGCCCCGTATTCATGGAAACACCTGTAGTACAATGGCACCATACATCACGGTATCACCAGCAGTACAATGGCCCAATGAATCATGTTAACACCAGCAGTACAGTGGCACCATGCATCATGGTAACACCAGCAGTGCAGTGGCACCATACTTCATTGTAATACAAGCAGTACAGTGGCACCATCCATTATGGTAACGCCAGCAGCACAGCGGCCCCAAAGATCATGGTAAAACCAGCAGTACAACGGCACAGTATATCATAGTAACACCAGCAGTACAATGGCCCCATACATCATGGCAACACCAGCATTACAGGTGGCACCATACGTCATGGTAGCACCAGAACTACAGTGGTTCCATACATCATGGTAACACAAGCATTATAGCGGCGCCATAAATATGGTTAAACCAGTAGCATAGAGGCCCAATATTCATGGTAACACCTGCAGTTCAGTGGGACCATACATCGCTGTATCACCAGCAGTACAGTGGCCCTATAAATCATTGTAACATCAGCAGCACAGTGGCACCATGCATCATGGTAACACCAGCAGTACAGTGGCCCCATACATCATGGTAATACAAGCAGCACATTGGCACCATGCATCATGGTAAAACGAGCATTACAAAAGCACCAGACATTATGGTAACACCAGCTGTACAGTGGCACCATCCATCATTGTAAACCAGCAGCACAGTGGCACAATATATCATGGAAACACCAACAATATAGTAGCAAAATACATTATGGTAACACCAGCAGTATAGTGGCCCCACAGAGCATGGTAACACCAGCAGCACAGTGGCGCCCTACAAATTGTAACACCGGCAGTAAGTTGGCACCATACCTCATAGTAACACAAGCAGTACAGTGGCACCATACATCATGGTAACACCAACATTACAGTGGCCATATACATCATAGCAACGCTATCAGTACAGTGGCATCATATTTCAAGGCATACCAGCAGTCGAGTGACGCCTTATCTCATGGTAACAACAGCAGTACAGTAGCACCGTACATCATGATAATACCAGTGGTAAATTGGCACCATACATCCTGGTAACACCTGCAGTAGAGTGACACCATACATCATGGTAACACTAACATTACAATGGCCCCATATATCATGGGAACACCAGCAGTGCAGTAGCCCCACACACCATGGTAACACCAGCAGAGCAGTAAAGTAGCATCATATATCATGGTAACACAAGCACTACAGTGGCACCATATATCATGGTAACACTAGCAGTACAGTGACACCATACACCATGGTAACACCAGTAGTACAGTAGCCCCATATAACATGGTAACATCAGTAGTTACATTGGCGCCATACATCATGGTAACACAAACCAACAAGTAATACCTAACATGATGGTAACAAAAGCAGTACAGTGGCACCATGCATCATAGTAACATCAACCGTACAATAGCGCCATACATCATGGTAACATTCGCAGTACAATAGCCATATACATCATAGTAACACCAACATTAGAATGGCAACATTCATAATGGTAGCACCAGCAGTACATTGGCAAAATGCACCATGCTAACACCAGCAGTACAGTAGCCCCGCCCATCATGGTAACACCAATTGCAGAGCAGCCCAATATGTCGGGGTAATACCAGCAGTACAGTAGCACAATATATCATGTTAATAACAGTAGTACAGTGGTACCATACAACATGGTAACACCAGCTGTACAGTAGCACCCAACACCATGATTACCATGGTAACAAAAGCAGTACAGCAATACCTAACATGATGGTAACACCAGCAGTACATTGGCAGAATTCATCATAGTAACATCAGACGTCCAGTCGCATCATACATCATGGTAACATTAGCAGTACAGTGGCCACATACACTATTCTAATAAGAGCGTATAATGGCAGCAAACATAATTGCAACACCAGAAATACAGTGACCCCGTCCATCATACCAACACCAGTGGTACAGTAGCCCCATCCATCATGGTAACACCAACGGTACAGTAGATACATATATAATGGTAACACCAGCAGTACCGTAACACCATCAATCCTGGTAGCACCAGCAGAAGAATAACCCCATATATCATGGTAAATACTAGCAGTAAAGTATCACCATACATCATGGTAACACCAGCAGCACAGTGGTCCTATGTATCAAGGTAAACACCAGTAGTGGAATAGCCCTATATTTGAAGGTAATACCAGCAGTACAACGGCACAATATATCATAATAATAATAATAATAATAATAATAATAATAATAATAATAATAATAATAATGATAATAATAATAATAATAATAATAATAATAATAATAATAATAATAATAATGATAATAATGATAATAATAATATTAATAATACTGATAATAATAATAATAATAATGATAATAATAATAATGATAATAATAATAATAATAATAATAATAATAATAATAATAATAATAATGATAATAATGATTATGATAATAGTAATAATAATAATAATAACAATGATAATGATAATAATAATAATAGTAATAATGATAATAATAAGCTGGGTGACATATGCATGTATCTATATCCAATTTCGGATTCTAAGAAGAAACCAATTGGATGGGATCACTGACCACCTGTAGGTCAGTTTTCTGATGAACACTGAGTACAAATTCGCAATACACTAGAATATTGTAATGAAGCACTTAATTTGTGCTTCAATGTAGTTTAAGTAATTATCTTGTGATGAACTGCAGCTGATATTCTCTTACATACTACTCAAAAATGTTTTACGTAAACTGTCTCCTTTACCAAAAGTATCTTTGACACCTCTGATTTACCTTTCCCTCCTCCTCTCTGACCTTATGACGAGGCCGGGCTCACGTCATTGCTTTATAAAATTTCTTCCTTTCTTTTTTTCTTCTCTAATGCATAGCTTTCTTTCCGGTCGTTCCATTGTTGTAGTCACTGAAGGAGCCACATCATCCTCTTGTCCCTTCAACAGTGGTGTCCCTCACGGTTCTGGCCTTATCTTCTTTCCATAAAAGGCCTGTCCTCAGCCTCCTACCCTATTCATTCTTGTGCTGAAGATTCCACTCAACAGAGAACAACTCATTTTCTCTGCACTCCTCACACCCATCCTCATTCTTTCACTTGCGCTAAACATATCCTCTCTCTTGATTCGGACTTGTGCAACATCGCGGAACGGAGAAGAAGAAATTTTGTTAGATTTTGTTGCGTTTCTTAAGATTCCCTTTAAATTCACACGTCTCATATTGCTCAATTCCAGATTATCTCAATTTACCCCGGCAATAATATAATCATGCTGGGCATAACCATATCATTCACCTTGTCCTGGAAACCTCACATAATGTATCGCAAAATTTGCATCTTGAAAGCTGGAGGCGATGTGTTGGTTATCCTCTACGGAGCGTTGCTTGAACTTAAGGAGTGATTATCTTCCACCTTTCTCTTAACCAAAGTGGAATCAAAAGCTTTCTATCTTATATAACCTCTCCTGTTATCCCTTCCCTTAAATCATACCAATCCGACCACCAGGATGTGTCTGTCGAGTCTTTATTCTGCAGGTTTTGTTAAGGCCACTGCTCTCGTGAGCTGTCTGTGTGTGTCACATCCCCTGCGAACTGGACCCTCCGCACACGTGTGGCTGCTGCTTCCGATAACTTCAGAGGGGCGACCAGCCACCACTGGAGGACTGATCGTTTTGACAACTCTCCTCTCATAGTTAAGCTATTGAATTCTCCTCCATCGTTTCTCTCCCCGTCTTCCTATTACTTTTCCACCTTCAAGAGACGGAGGTACAAACACCTTGGCCATTATCTCACCTTTGATCGGTGATGGTTATAACTGGGACAATCTTGTGGCTAGAATTATGTCGCTATTAAAAGGAAAAATACGTTCCTATCACTGTCATCATAAAGATTCTGGTCCTTTACAGATGGAAAAATCTTACGTGAA
>JAUUDW010345432.1:3176-20953 GCA_032361385.1 Panulirus guttatus
CTTGGGGCAATTATAAATGAAATAGATTATTAGTACACTACTCGTCACTCTGTCAGTAGGGTCAGTGGATTAACAGCTTTGGATTGCTAAGTTCTTGCTACTCATAAAAGTTTAACATAAGCTTTTTGATGTCAGAATGTTGCACTTGCTTGACAGTATGACTTTTAAGAAATGGGCTATCCCAGTTTATTCCATCATAGTACATGATGTAAAATGAATGTAAGTACTTGTGAGTGAGCGAAATTGTCCTCTTTTATGTACATGTAGTTATCTTTAGTATTTTCATTTACATTTGAAATATTAATGATACTAAAAAAACTGTATATTGTGCTGTATTGCACAATGATACTTTTTTTGCATACTTAATTGCTGTTTTGTGCATTAGTGAGGTAGTACCAGAAACAGCCAAAGAAATGGCCTTATTTGCTCACATCCACTCTCTAGTTGTCATGTGTAGTGCACGAAAACCACTGCCCCCTGTGCACAACCAAGGCCTCACAGATCTTTCTGTGGTTTTCCTGACTTCTTATGCCTTGGTTCAGCACACTTACAATATGTTAACCCATGCATACCACATTGCTCCATTTCACTCTGTCCTGTTTACACCTTACACCCTCCTGCATGTTCATGCCCCAAGCTTTCAAAATTGTTTGCTCAACATCTTTCCATCTTTAAGTTTGTCTCCTTTTCCTCCTTGTCACCACTTCTGACATATATACCCTCTTTGTCAACTTCTCCTCACTCATTCTCTCCACATATCCAAACCATTTCAATACACCATCTTCAGCTCTCTCAACCATACTTGTCTTAATACCACACATTTCTTTTACCCTTTCATATTTTACTTGATCAACATTTCATTTGCAACACATTGACCCTGTTCCATACATTCTTTTCTAGAGCCCAGGCCTAGTCGCATGCAACACAACAGGGACTGCTGTACTTTTAAACATGCCTACCTTAACCCCCAGATAGTGATAGTTTGTTTAATATTCTTATTATGAAGTCTGAAGTGTAAATGATGTCTCATAAGAATAGTTCAATGGAGTAAGATCATTATGAATGGTTTTTTATTAATATGCAGGTATTTGGATTTGGAGCCACAGTTACATACATTACAGAAGGATGTCTCTCCTTGTAGTGAGATTGGTGTAGCAAGGAGAGTACTTCCAGTCTTAGCCCTTAATGAGGTAAGTGCAGTTCATTTCATGTATCAATACTTTTGATTGTTTGTTATGAAGTTGGTTTCTTGATTAGATATGTGAATGTGTTTTCTCATTGAGTGATGGGTTTTTCACATTTTGTTTTTAAGATGCATTAAATTTTTGAAATTTAAAGAATATTCAAGGTAAATCTGGCCAAAAATCTTTACATATCTATTCACAATGTTTAGCACACATGTCTCTTACCAGACTCAGCCAATAACTCCATACCTAGACAGTCATGAAATATCCCATTTGGATTCACCATAGAGCTGTCAAAATTGTTGTATAACAAAAAAAATAATTTTACTGTTCTAGGGTAACCAAGGAGTAAGCATAGCAATTAGGAAACTCATTTCTTTTTATGTGTCATAGACTTGGAAATGCAGTGATAAGGAGAACGTTAGGAAGAAAAGAAAAGAATAAGAGGGTAGTAGATAATGAATGTAGACAGACTGATTTGAACAAATTAGAGATATCCAGGAGGTGGAGAAATACAAGTAATGTTTCCTGCATGAGTTTTGTTATTATTATTATTTTTTCAGAGAATTGTGTTCCCAGTATGATATTCAGGTTGCTTCAAATGTAGATTTTGTTTTGCATGAATATTATAGCAACCACTGAACAGAGCATATAGACCTGGAGCTTCCTGATTTATAAAGTTATTGTCTTGGTTATAACTAAAAAGTTTCCTTGATGGGAAATTTATTAATATTTTTCTTTATGGACTATGTGTACAGTGAGTGACATGCCTTTCCCCATAGGTGTTCATAGGAGAGTGTGTGTCTGCCAGAGTATCATATATGGAGTTGGGATTTGATGATGTCAAAGGGATCAAGCAGAAGTGTTCAGGATTCATTGCCAGCACAGGTGAGAAAGTGTACATATAGGTCATCACCAGCACAGGTGAAAAAGTGTATATAGAGGTCATCGCCTGCACAGGTGAGAAAGTGTACAAGTAGGATGATGGAGAAAGTATTTATGTTTCTGAAGATTTACAATGTAGTTTGGCAGGAAATATGTATGTTAGTTGTCACAGAGAGGATGGAGAGAGTGCTCTACACTTTACATGATTATGATCTACCTATAATCACTAAGTCCATTTCCATTTACATAGGGTGGATCAAATGCATATGGGTCTCCACCTGTTGGTGGGATTACTTTTGCAGAACATGGGTCCTCAGTCCCAGTCTCACAGGCTGGAAAAGGATAGAGACACCTATCTCTTTGATGTAGAATTACTACGTTGCTATCAAAATAATCGTTAATTTGGAATTTACTGTGGGTTTAACTTTTGCACAGGAGCCCAGCTTTTGTATTGGAAAAGTTTATGTATTTTCATGTGTCTGCTTATCCTTTAAATCTCTGACATGGCCATTTTGATAATGATTTTGATGTTAAATGTTGTCAGTTGTTGCATAAACAAAAGAATGTAACTATTTGATTTTTGTAGGTCCTTGTCAAAAGGAGTGAGACAGATGAGTTTGGAATATGTAGCTGAATATCAGTCTCTCATAGGCCATTACTGAAAGGTATTGTCTTTTAAATCCATCCTTAGTTTGATCAGAATTAAACTGAATTCAAGATAGTTTTGATATATTTAATGTAAAACTGCACAGTTGCAAACAGTGTATTTATATATACCTAGTGAACTAGTTTCATGATAAACACCTTTGTACTTTATCCATATGTATGTAAGTTTCCAGTGATGTAATCATATCTCACCTATAAATAACATGCAACTCCTTCCCTTTCCTGTGTACACAGTAGTATAATGAAGCACTGATTGCAAGACTTTATGCAACTCTTTCCTACTTCTTCCTGTATCTCTGTATGTCATATATAATCTTTTTTTGCATTAAGATTAGTGGTGGACACAGAATCTTTTGAAACTTATCACTTGACTTTTGTCTCCACACCTTCAGGAATTGAGGACCAAAGGTGTTGCTCAAAACATATGCTGAAGAATTTTAGTACTTGGGTTTGGCTTTCATATGATTAAAGCATTTAGCACTTGCTTGTATCAAGTAAAGTTTAAAAAGGATGGCTTTTTATTTAGGACATGCCGTAATTTATCAACTTGGGGTTTTGATTAAGATTCCACGAAACTGATAATGATATTTCATTCTAAGAAATCAGAATTGAAACATTTAAATTGATTTTGGAAGCTGAAAAATTGGTTAGAGTGACCAGCCCACCTATTTTTTGTCCCAAAGAATGTAATTTATACATGGACCTCTGTATCTGAAATTAATTATGGATGAGGTATGTGATGCTGAGAATCTAAAACTTTCCTTAGTTTGTGATTTCCAATGATTTCCAACTCTTACCTGTAGAGGTTTATGCAGTCTTGCCAGTGTACTCGTCAGAGCCAGTATTTTGGCCACAGGTATAAGAATATGAAACTGAGTTTTGGATTTTTTTGTTTAAGAGTGTTCAGCAAGCTGGCATCAAACTAATGCACACTGTTGATCCCTACCCATACTTTTAGGGTATTTGGTTGTGTAGAAACACAATTAATATAGCAAACGATTGCCCTCACCAACTTGACAGTTCATCATTGTGTAAATAGTAGCACAAGCAAAAACAGAATTAAGAAAAAGTTGCCTGTGATAAAAACAGAGTACGTATGTTTTATAGAGAGAAGCTAGTGTAGAATGTGATAGTTTACAGGACTCAGGGTGTCAAGTTTCAGGGTAAATGGTGAGGCTATGTTTTAAGGCTTTAGGAAAAGAAGTTGACATACAAGAATGAGTGATGTGCAGGTAAATACATTAACCAAACTTTAAGAAGATTACTAAGTGGAAGAAGTTAAATCATCACTTGTTATCTTTTAATATATAAATCTTTCTTCAAGTAATGATACAGTTCACCTAATTTATGGTAGTGGAATTTAAGCCGGTAATAGTGGAATTGTTTTTAGGATACAAATATTTCATTTGGATTTTTTGAAAAGCGGGTTTAGAGATTGGAATTTGAAGATAGTGGCTGGATGAGGAAGGAGGAATTCAGATAATTATGTTATAGTTAGGGTTGATATGATAAAGAATAGAGTACTTAAACCATACGGACATCTAGAGAAAATGAATTGAGAAATAAAAGAAATGAGGTGTGCCGGAACAGATGTAAAGGAAGATCCTAATCTTGACAGAAGGTTTATGTTTGGCTGTGTATGTGATGGGTATCTTGATAGAAGGGTCTACAGAAGTATATAGGGGTGTTGAAATGCATAACTCATCTTAGGGTATTTCAGGAGAAGGCTTGCAGTATGCATGAATAATCAGAAATGCTGTGATATATGTAATAGAATGGTTAGTGCAGTTTGTTAAAAACATCAGATATTTAGCAGGTAGTGTAACCATTTTTTATTACAGAAAAGATTGGGTAGGTAATTGAATGAAAAATGACATTGAAGAGGCCACTTGTGATCATTAACAAGTACTTTAAAATACTCATTAGTTTAGCAATACCTAGTCTGAAAACCTTTCAAGATCAGTGTTGATCTGGTTTTGTATTACTTATAAATGATGAATTAAGGTTTTAAATCTTTCATATGCATTACGCTAGTGATTTTTTGAATGACATATCTTTTACAACCATTATCTTCACCTTTCTGTCATGCATTCATAGTTGAGTAGTATGTGGAGAAGCTTTTAACATTTCAAATAGGCCAAAAAGCATTTTGAAACAAAGTGGAATGCTGATTTCTTTGGTAGTGTTTTGTTCTTAATTCTAATATTTCAGAGCATACCATGTTATCATTTAAACATCAGAACCACAATTAGATGGCCAGACCAGCAAAATTGAAAAATTGCCAATTTGTTAGAAGTTAGTTCATTCTTTCTGTGATCTCTACACAGCTCCTACTCCGTGACATGTGCAAGTACAATGGTTAAGGAAGGGAGGGTGATTGTAAAATTTATGCAGTGCTTGCTAACATATGAAGAATCTTTTGTCTGTAAAAAAAGTGTTCATATGATAAATGTTTAATGCATACCTGTGATGTTTTACTAGGGAAGGAATGCTGAAAGTGTTGAAGTTATTAGCAAGCAGATAAATGAAAATTAAGAAATAAACTTGAAAACTTCTCTTTTAAGAAAACGGAAAGAGCCAAATGCAAATTTTATCCAATTAACAGGTATCTTCTTCATTTACAGAATCCCTATGAGGGATCAAAGTTCCTCCAGGCAAGACAATGCCACTGACAAAGGAGCTGCTGCATCATAGTTTTTAATATAGTTTGGGTGAAAAACCTCTGCTCTTAACAGTAAAGGTAATATCCTTACCTGACTGAACCACATATAAAGCAGCAGATTTTCTGATGTTTTAATGCTATTTTTCCTTCAGAGGAATTAACTGACAGATTTTTTTTAATATGGGTAAAGAATAAAGTTACTATGTTGTATGCATGAGTTGAAAATGTAGGCTCTAACCATAGATCGTTGTGTGTATTACTAAAAGGAATATTGTTTAACCATTGTTTAGACATGTTATATATGCAAGCATAATTTCAGTAATGATCCGTTTGATGATATGGAGACATCAAGAACTTGAAAATTTTTTGATAAAGTGGAACACCCTTTAGAGCTTCACTTCATCTTCAAAATGCCAGATATTCAGTTTGAAATTGATCATGCATTTTACCAGAGCATGAGTGTTGGTTGGCACATAGATGCCTAGAGTGTCATTTGGGTTTTGATGCATGTACTGTGAAACTCTTCACTAATATTGTAAATATTCTGGTGTTTTGAAATTAATATAGAAAGCAAAAATGTCATCAGAGGAAAGCTCTGAACCTCTTGTATTCAAAGAGATGAAAGGAACAATGTAGAAACAAAGATTTTCCTCTAATATAGAGATAGAGTTTTTTCTTGGATGTTTGAAAAACAACATCCAATTTTAAACACTTCCACCCTTTAAGGGTGGGTGTCCCAGGTGACAGCATTATCAGTCATAGGTATTGCATTGGTTTAATGTAAAACTCCACCAAATTTCGCAGTCAATGTGTTTTTTGATGCTGTAATGGCCAGAAAAAAGTCAGTGCGATGGGAGGGATGGCCCTTGAATAGGATCGTCCACAAATTCTGGGAGAATAGCTTTTTCATATGTCTAAAGAGGTTTTTCCCTTTATGATGGAAGACACATCAGAAGTAGGCATGGTTAACAAAGAATGCATAGAACACAGGGAGCAAACGGGTAACAAAAGATTTATTGGCCTGTAACAATATTTGTAGGTAATTTCTCCATTTTATGGTAATTTACTGACTGGAATTAATCATCTGGTTTCTTCTTAAATGAATCTGCTGTTTTGGCATTTGTAACATTAGCAGATATCTTATTCTGTTGTTCAGTGACCTCCTGTGTAATGAATATTTTTTTGTATCAGAGTATCAATAATCAGCTTTAGCCTATTGCATTTGGGAATTAAATCTTTGTGTACTATACTTTAAGCGTCGTATCTAACAACAGAAACTGACAAGCTCACTCAACAGCTATGTATATTGAGATTTCTTAGTCCACCTCCATGCTTGGTTGACACTCACACCCAAGTCCCACAAGGTGAACTTACTCATACACCATATGCATATTTGAACATAACCTTTGCAGCAAGTGACCCAAACTTCAAACCTACCATCTCCAGCAGCCAGTCCCACCAGAAATTGTCATTTTCACTCCAAAATTGCAGACAAAGACCACTTGGAATACACTATGTAAACTCTTCTCTGACCACTTAAACCATTCTGACTACTCTTCATCTAATCCACCAAACAGACAGCACCATAAATATGCAAAACCTATTAAGTACCAAAGTGGGTAACATTCACCTAGTACTTAGAATCCAAGCTCCATTCCTAGACCCTGCCATCTCATGTGCCAACAGTGCTGCAGACCAAGTCAGAAAAAGGCACATACCATGAGGGCATAGAAAATAGTATAGTCCAGAATTCTCGCTGCAAGTTGCAGACCTCATAAAGCAACAAAACATGCTCAGACCAAACCACTCAATTCTCTTACTGTTTCTATGCATTTCTTTCAAAGTCTACCCAGTGTAGCTTATTAGAAGATATGAAATGTGTATATGTAAGTGGAACCCTTACTGGAAGTAAGTAAGTGATATGATGAAGTCATGATTGAACTTAAGTTTTAAGTGATAATGCATTTTTCATGAGTTACTGCTCTTTGTATCATTAAGGTTTTATTTGCTATGTTGACAGCTATACAGCAATTCAGTAATTAGAAGGAAAATTTTGATGTTTCACAGGAACTGGGTCAACTTCATGGACATATAATATTAACAAATTGACAGAGCAAAGTATGGAAGAGATCCTGACTATTGTCAAAGAGGAGACAGGTTTTAAAATTCAAGACACAGATCAACACTTTGTTTCCAAGATAACAGAAAAATTTAACCAGATGCTTATTACTGACCCAGGTAAGGTACTAATGTATCTGTTTATCTGTTTTATGTATCATTACTGACTTCATTCTCAATTTTTATCAGGTGGGTCAGATATGCAGTTTATTTTTGTGCTATTAGTTTATCTATACCGTATGTATTATTGTATATTGTTTGTTATTCCTTATTTTCAGAGCAACAGTGTGCTTGCAAAGTCAACCCCAAACATTTTTAACAGGTTCTCAACAGTTATTTAGGAACTATTCATATTGCTTATGGCTGTCATGGAAATTAAGCAGCCAATTTTTCTACCATTATCTATATCTCTCTCTCTGTCTCTTCATATCTCTGATGCCCATTCCCTTTGAGAAGTCCCTCATTGGGGTGGCCACAGCGAAAGTCTTCATAACTGGTGAATTCTAGTGCTACTTCTTATCCTTTAATGCCTCACCCTGAACAGGCCACTGGCAGACAGCAGCTTTAGCTGTGTTTTCAGAGGCTCTTACTTAATGTTCCTGCCAGCTGCTTCAACATAATGTGTACCTAATGTTCCAGTGTACAACTTTTACCTAATGCTCCCAGCTCATACCCCTACATACTGCTTCTACCTAATGTTTCTACTTATGCTCTTGTCTAACATTCCTACCTACTGCGTACTTATATCTATTGCTCGTAACATTTTGCCAAAAGGCAAGGTGAGTGCATGGTGCTCCCCACAGGAAAATCTAGAGTTACGAAGAATGACTTGTGTGAGTTAAATGTTGTCAAGTGTTATGTGTGACAAGGAGAGTTTGTATGTTTGTGGACTGAATGCCAGCAATTCAACTGTGTATGAGACAAAAAGAAAAGAGCCAACTGGGTCAAAGGAATGCAGCTTGACAAAACTATTGAACTGGTGGCTCACTACGTAGCCATCATTAACCCTTCCAGTACCCTAGTGGGTAGTACTGTAATATACTATCATATATGTGAATATGCCTGAAAAGAACAATGGTTGCTGCTGTACAGTCAGCCCATATCTTTGTGGGTGTTTTCTTAGATTGTAAAGGTAGGTGGTGAAATAACCATTTCTCTTTTTTTTATGGAATCCAGGCAGCCTGTCCTACAGGATTGGTCTGGGAAAGCATACAGATATGAATTTGATATCCCCCTTGGAACCAGAGTGACAGAACAGTTATTAAGTTATTATCTTCTCCTCTTCCCTACTTAGCTCATTGCTCTTTGGATCTCTGCCTTCCACATGCTTCAATTTAGTTAGTACTGTGGAAATACTGACCTTCCTATTTTGACTTTTGTCTGGAATGTTTGCATCTTTTGTTAGTGTAAGCTATCTTATGGGTTTGGATTATATTAGATGTAACATTGTGGGTATTATCCTTACAGTTTTTTTAAATTTTTCTTTAACCCTTCACAGTGATGGGTAAAATATGTAATGGCTGTATTTGAATGCCATACCCAACCTTGTGTTATGATGTATCCTGTTTCTCAAAATTCCTAGCTTGCATATTTGTTTCTTTTAATCTTCCTCTTCATTTGCTGATTTTTTCTTTAACTTGTGCCTGCAACTGATTAGGATTTCACATCTCTCTAAAACACAATCTTTGTCAATAATGGCCCAGACAAGCATTTTTGCAATATCTTCTGGAACATATTATACTTCAGTTTAAGGCTAGTTTCATGATCCATAAAAAAAAAAAAATTTTACTACCTTGTTGTCTTTTAAAGTGTGTGCTACAGGTCATCTCAATATATGAATGTTAACTAAACCCATGAAATATAATAAACTTACTCAACTGGAATGTTGAGCAAACATCTTTAGAATTAGTAAAGCATCTTTTGTTACTAACTACCCTGTGTCTGGTCCATGAACCATTAACACAATATGTAATGAATCTTTCAATAATTCTATTCACCATTAACTTCCCTATTTACTCAAGTAAAGGCTCTGCAAGAATATAAATATCAAAGTTCACTTACTTATAATTCATGTGTGGCCATTTAATAAAAGTGGCTAATCTGGCAGCCTCACTACACATGGCCTCCCTGTCTGGTGGGCCAGTGCCAGGAGGACCCTGGCCAGTGTCCGGGGTGGGAGGGGGAAGTAGGTGGGCCAAGCGTTGGATCAGAGCCGAAGCAATGGAAAGAGCTGGGATGTATCGGGTAAGGCGCTTTAGCTCACTCACCAAACCCAAACAGACACTGCGCAAGACTCCTAAAGGCAGCTCTAAGCGCAATGTGCTCCACTGTCAAGAAGAATGAAGATATAAATCATATTTCTTTTTGTTTATATACTAATCTAGGATCACCAAGACATCACAGCTAACTCAAGAAGGGTTACTAAGCATCACTAACCACTCAAATATCAAATCCAGATCAGCACTTTCGAGATTGTAAAGGAAAACGTCCTCCCACTTATTTTACACATAAATGTTCATCAAAAATTTTCCCCTAAACAATACTTTCCCAGCATTTCATGACAATCTCTAACAACTTCTACAATAAATCTCCAATCAAGGCAAAAACCCTCATTTACCTTTAGAATGTAACAATCAAGCTACTAATATATAACTATTTCATGCTAATCATACAAAATTATAAAGGAAATATTTCTTTGCTTTAACTCCTGAAAGGAAAAGCTGCTCTCTTCCCACTCACGAGTTGAAATACTGTATGCATGGGATTTTAATGTAGATCAAGATCATCCTGGTGAAGTCAAGGTTTTCTATATTTCCCCTATCAATGGTGTGAAACAAATAATTAAACATCTCACTCAAGTTCTTCCTCATCAAAACAAATCCTCCAATTCATTTTACCTCTGAACCTCCTCATTAAATTCAGAACATTTCTCTCCCCTTAAGTGTCTTACAATCAAAATCTTATTTCAGTCACAACTGGGAATGTCCAACACCCATTCCTCACTCAAAACACCAATTTTGCACTGAAGGTAGGCTCACCAGTCTTCCTTGTGTAGCTTTAAAAAAAATTTTCCTTGTGACCAGTACTGCTTCACCAGTCAGAGCGACTCTAGTCATATGGTTAATTTCAATAGTGACAAAATGCAGTTTCTACCTTTTTCTCAGTCAAAATCCTCATTTGTTTCCAACTGCTCAATTTCAAAGCATCATAACTCAGATTTATAAAGACAATAAAGTGTTGAACATTATCATACCCTCAGCTTCATTCTGAAAACCCCTCATAATTATGGTGATCAATAGAGAATATACATCCATCTATCTATATCTCTGACACCTGATCTCTTCTCGAGCTCCCTCAAAGGGGTGGCCACAGAAATAAAGTCTCCATAACTAGTGAACTCTAGTGCAACTTCTTAGCCTTTAGTGCCACACCCTTAACAGGCCACTGGCTGAGGCCAACTCTAGTGTAGCGTTTGCAGAGGCTCCAACCTAATGTTCCTCCAGACTACTTGTACCTAATGCTCCTGCCTACCACTCCTACCTATTACTTCTACCTAACATTCCTACCTACTACTTCAACCTCATGTTCCTACTACTACTTCTATCTATTGCTCCTACCATTTGGCCAAAAGGCAGGGCTAGCACATAGTGCTCACACAAGAAAATCTAGAGAATATACATGAATAAATAAATAATTTTTCATGGAAGAATTTCAATGAAAAACTCATGTAGGTATATCAATAAATATATTTATTATCTATCATTTTCTTTATAATACTTGATCGCCATTTCCCGCATCAGCGAGGCAGTGCCAGGAAACAAGCAAAGAAAGACTCATCCACTCATATACACACATATATACATACACATACATATATGCATAATACATACATGCACATACACATATCAACATATACATATATACATACACATACATACAGATGCATATACATACACATACATACAGATGCATATACATACATATACACATCTACATATTCATACTTGCTCGCCTTCATCCATTCCTGGTGCCAACCCACCCCACAAGAACAGCATCGCCACCCCCTGCATCAGCATGGTCGTGCCATGAAACAGACGAAAACAGCCACATCTGCTCACAGTCAGTCTCTAGCTGTCATGTGTAATGCACCAAAACCACAGCTCTCTATCCACAACCAGGCCCCACACACCTTTCCATGGTTTACCCAAGACGTTTCATGTGCCCAGGTTCAGTCTAATGACAGAATATATTAATAAAATCTGATGAATGAAAACAAGCAAGTATGAATATGTACATGTGCATAAATGTTTATGTATGTATATGTACATGTATGTATATGTGTATATGTTAATATGTCTATGTATATGTATGCATACGTACGTGTGTGTGTGTGTGTGTATGTATATATATGTGTGTACATGAGTGGATGGGTCTTTCTTCATTTGTTTCCTGGTACTACCTTGCTAATACAGGAAACAGGGATCAAATATAATATACCAATAATAACAATAATAATAATATTAAATAATTAATAAATCAAGAAATCAAGAAGGTGTATTACCGGTGCAACCCACCTGGTTAGTGATGGCTATATAGTTTGCCAGCACTTCAGTGGTTGTCAAGTTACACTCCTCTGACACAGATAGCCCAATTTTCTTTCTGCCTCACCCACACATGGACTGCTGACATTATGTTCACAAGCATACAATCTCTCCTTGTCACACATAACAAATGACAACATTTAACTCGCACAACTCATTCTTTGTAATGCTAAATCTTCCTGCAGTTAGTCCTATGCACTAGCCCTGCCTTCTGGCAAAAATGGCAGGAGCAACAGGTAGAAGTAGTATATATACAAGAATATCAAGCAGGAGCATGAGGTTAAAACATTAGGC
Organism: Panulirus guttatus; assembly: GCA_032361385.1. NCBI lineage: Eukaryota > Metazoa > Arthropoda > Malacostraca > Decapoda > Palinuridae > Panulirus > Panulirus guttatus. Next base: position 15,587 of record JAUUDW010345432.1, read on the forward strand.
AGAAGTTGGCTGGAACATTTAAGGCCCAGCCTTGATGTGGACTTTTGTCTGTGACTGGAGCCTTCAACATTAAAGAAAAAAAAGAAAGAAAAAAAAATTTCATATTTCATATTCTTCCCTCCTCCTTTGCTGAACTTCCACTGGTACATTCCTGTTGAACAATCTACCATATGCCTCTTTCTTCTCTTCCACAGCATTTCTAATCTCTTCCATCCACCATGCATTGCCTTTTCTTAAATCTCATGACCTTGTATTCAACTATTAATTCTACAACCTTTAATAGTATTTCTTTAAACAATTTAGATACCTCATTCACACATGACAGCAGCCTTACATTCACTGCACCTCCATCTAATCTTTCAGTTACCTTCCTTTCATATTCCTCCCTGCATTTTTTCTGTTTCATCATCTTGCTTGCCAACACTTTTACCTCCCCATTCTTCCTTGTACCATATCTCCACTTCTCCTTGATACTCAACCCCAGAAGAGCTGTGAAATGGTCAGTCTCCAATGAATCCTCTCACATCTCTAGCATCTAGCATGGCCTTTTTCAGTTTTTGATCCACTGCCAGATTGTCAGTCAAAGCCTTTTGCTTTTCTCTTTCTCTGCTGAATCTGTTTAGTATGTTTTTATTCACATATACTCTCAACTTTATCCTATTACACACACTTCCAAACTCATGCTCCGGTTTTTGCATTTTCTTACTCAAATCTGCCACCACTTCAGTTTCATCAGCAAACTACCACTGATTCACCTCCCAGGCCCCCCTCACCTCAAACAGACCTCTTACCTACCTTTCTTTCCAAGACCATTGTAGTTACCTCCCTCATCACCCCATTCATAAACAAATTAAAAAGCCATGGTGGCATCACACACCCCTGGTGCATACCCACCTTCACCTAGAGCTACTCATCCTTCTCTCTAACTGCTTGCACACAAGCCATATTCACTTGATAAGAATTCTTCACTGCTTCAAATAGCTTTCCTCCTACACCATATATTTGTGCCACTTTCCACAAAGCTTCTCTAACTGCCCTATCATATGCTGTCTTCAGACTAATGAATGCCACATACAAATCCTTCTGTTTCTGTCAGTATTTCTTATCCACATTCTTTAAAGTAAACTCCTAATCCACACATCCTCTCCCACTCTTGAAACCACATTTTTCCTCCCCAATCTGATGCTGTGTTCTTGCCGCCACCCTGTCAATCATCTATCTTCCATAGAACTTAGCAGGTATACTCAACAAACTTTTACTGTAATTTGAACTCACATCTTTTCCACCTTGCCTTTATGAATGGCACTATGCATGTATTTCACCAATCTTTAGGCTTTTCACCATGATCTATCTATACTTATATTGAAAATCCTAGCCAAACTTTCAGCATCGTATCACTCCCTCTCTGAAGAATTTGGACTGCAATACCATCCACTCCCCTTTTCACTAAACCACTTGCCATGCCTCTCATTTTGCATACCTCCCCCAAGCCAAACACTCTTCGTCTGCCACTGTATGATCAAACACATTCCTTCAGTAGTCTTTCTAAATACTAACTCCATTTCATCTTCACCTCATCACTTCCTGTAACCACTTTTCCATTTGCTCCCTTCCCTGATGTTCTATTTGTTCTTTTGTTTTTCTTTCATGGGTAACCTTACAAAACATTTTTTTATTCTTCCTGAAGTTTGTTAATGCACACTCATCCCAACTCTCATTTGCCCTTTTTTTTTCAGCTCCTGCACTTTGTCTTGACCTCTTGCCACTTTTTCTTGTACATCCCCAGGTACACACTCATTTCCTGTAAATTTCACCCATACATACCTTTTTCACTTTAACTAACAACTTTACTTCATCATCCCACCACAAACAACCCTTTCTGACCTGCCCACCTCTACCTTCCACATGCCACACTCTTCTCTCCACTTGATAGCATAACTTCCCCAAATACCTCCCATTCCTCACCCACTCCCCTAGCTTCATTTACTGTCACTTTTTTTTAGGCTCTAGTTGCAAACAAAAGTCCACCTCAAGGCTGGGCCTTCACTGAAATACAGAGCAGTGTATGAAAGAGAAAAATAAGAGACAAGGGAAAGTATTTACAAATTCTAGAGGAAGTAAAAAGCCATCTCTTCTGTTACCTCTTCACACATGCATCTTTTCCAAGCTCACTTACTAACCATCACCACCATCTTCTTCTGTATCATTGCCTTTTTAACAAAAGCCTCTACCAGATACTGATCAGACATCACACCACCTGCCCCTCTCATCACATTTACATCTAAGAGTCTTTCTTTTGTTTGCCTTTCTTCACTCTTCTCTTGGCCAGGTGCATGAACTTAAGTAGTCACCCACTTCTTGTAATCCACTTGCATTTTTGTTTACAACATTTCTGGAGCTTACTTCTTTACACTCTTTTATACTTTCTCACAACTCTGTCAGCAGAAGTACTACCCCTTGCGTAGCTCTCACCCTCATGCTAACCCCTGACTTTATCCGTAAGACATAACCAAACTATTCTTTCCCATTAACCCTGATGTTTGTTTCACTCAAAGCTAAAACATACAGGTTCCTCTCTACAAACATTATACCTATCTTTCGTCTCATTTTGGTTACATCCAAACACATTCTGACACCCCAGCCTGAGCTTTTAAAAAGGATGAGCAATCCCTGCTTGGCTTCTTTTCCAATTTTTTAGAATTAAAGTACGAGAAGGAAAGGGGTCTCCCTGCTCCTGCTGTATGATATGCAGGGAATACATGTTCCTTGTTTCCCATATGAGCAAGATAGTATCAGAAATAGATGAATGAGTCGTATAGGAGAAGACCTTGTTTGGCTCCTTCCTCTGTTCCTTCTTTTGCTTAAGATTCTATTCTGAGTCAAAAGTCAACTTTGACAGGACTATGTGTTTTCATACGAGAAAACAAACTAGTCTCCTAAAGCTTCAAAGGAGTCTATCCTGGTCTGCTACAGAGTTTAGCACCACCTTGAAGCTGCAGAAGCCCATCTTATCACTGACAAAGGGGTCTTGTTATTATATGATAATAATATATGTCAATTATTACTATTCTCTTGATTTTGATTGAGCACAGAGTAGATAAACCTGAATTTATTGTTTTCTCTTCATTTTTGGTATAGGTTGGTCTGCGTCAGCTGGATATGTCTCTCCTGTGTCAACTTTGGTCACTAAATGAATCCATTCAAGAATTCAAACAGCTGATAAATGAACGAGCAGCCACAGGTTTGGACTGGGGTGGTGGTGATACTTCAGCAGAGGACACAGATGATTATTATGGCATTCCAGTACGACGTCCTAACCCCTACCTTCACCCAGTGCCAGAGCAATATCCACAACTATCTCCATCTTCCTCAGAATCCAGTCTGGAATATGGGAACATCTAATTCATGCAGTCATCATGATAAAAATGCAAATTTTTGTTGTACTTAAAAAACCAGGTACGTTTTAGGAGTAGAATGTATCCTTTCAAACCTACACACAGTATTTAGAACCTGCAAGTGTTTGTCTTGTCCAGTCTATAGAAAAGCAAATAGATAAAAACTGACCTGGATTGTAGGCATTCTTTCCTAGTGGTGCAGTTATTGGTGCATGATTTTTTCCCAAAAGTGTGGCATTAATCCCAAACCTGGACCAAATGGTCAAGGTTTAGGAGGATATAATCCAAGTTTGGAAGAATATTGGTCTTCTCCCAAAACCTGGAATATCTCCGAATTTTAGCACTCTTACACAGTAGTTAGTCCAGACTTAGAATGATATACTGTATTTTGTATTTGTTGTGAAAGCTGAGAAACTTATTCTATGCAGAAATTTCTGCAAAGGTTTGCTAGGAGTTTTGTTACATGGTAAGGGTATAAGCAAAGAAACAATGATATCAAATGTGAACACCGACAGCACTGAATGCTGTTTCTCTGTAGTCATGAGTTATCTTAATCATGAAGTTTGAGGTTGTCACACTTCCCAGTTTTGTGAAATATTCTTATTACATTCTTAATTATGATAATACCGATACACAAGCTGTTCAGTTAGATGATACTACCCGTCAACTCCTGAACCCTGTTATTTACCCATGCAATTCTGATACTCTAATGTATTCATAGCTTCACTTGGAAAGAGAGCTTTAAATGTTATTTTAGTTTAGAGGGAATGATTATTGTTGTGGTAGTTGTTATTCTGCAGTTGTTTCATGTGAAATAGATGTTTGAAATAGAAGCATCATGTATAGAAAATGTCATGCTCAATCATGGCTAGAGGGTTCTGGTAGCAGATTGAGTAGCAGGAAGTGCAAATAAGCCAGAGCCCAGAATAATTATCTCTGTAATGAGTTCTGAAGAACTAAGAGAAACAGCATTATTTGTTTTAGAGAAAGTATATTTTCAAAAGATTTTCAAAGTGACAAATCTGTGAAAAAACCAGAATCAGCAAGCTTTTATGTAAATGATGATGCAGTAGTTCCAAAGGAGATAAAAAGTGGAACACTGATTGCTTCAATAAAAATCTAGTATCGAATATGAAAAGCCACATCTCTATCAGAGGCAGAGCATTACAAGCATCAGAGAGAGCATCTGCCTGCAAAGATGTGTAGGTATTACTTAAATCCCACAAAAAAAGGCATTCACCCAGGATATCCTCATAGGCTTTCATAATGTATCAGGTCAGTTAATGCTCATTTATAGAGCTCCCTTATCCTTATAGTACAGGTGCAAAGTTACAGGTAGTATCACCTCACTTTGCAACTAACCCACATCACTCACTAACCATTGGAATTTATTCCTTGGGCCTCTTACTAAAAGGACTAGAATTTTTTTTCAAAGTTAAGGATAGGATTAGGAAAAATGGATGCCCACATCACTCACTAACCATTGGAATTTATTCCTTGGGCCTCTTACTGAAAGGACTAGAATTTTTTTTTCAGAGTTGAGGATAGGATTAGGACAAATGGACGCCCATATGGGTCAGCCTTTGGGAGGATATAGTTTTTTCTGCTTAAACCCTTTAGCCAGATTTCTTGTAGATCTGCGTTTGATTGGTAGTGGTGACCTCAAGTTGATCTGTGAGTCATACATTTACACCAACAGTCAAATGATAGTATTGCAAGATGCCTAAGTTTACACATGAGTTCTTTCATCACCCACCAGACATGGTGTGGAGAGGATGTAGTAATAGATCGCAAAGTGTTGATGAAATCAAATAGTAGTTGCTCCATAGCAATCTTGTCACTGATCAATTTCATGATAAATATTTATTCAGTGGCAAAAAGAACCAAGTACATCAAAATACTGCACAAACAAGGTGGTGGCAGTCATGTCTGATACCGGGTTGTGTAGCACTCAGCTACACATTTCATTTTT
>JAUUDW010345543.1:0-13206 GCA_032361385.1 Panulirus guttatus
CCTCACCACCGGCGGGCCGCCCGAAGGCATAGGGCCCGCTCCTCCTGAGGTAGGGAGGTAAATGTTTAAAAAAAAAATTATGATCCTTCTCCATATACTTAGTGAATTTACGAATATTTGATGGTCGTGTTTATCTTTTTTTCTCCACAGGTTACAGTTTTACTTTGTTATCATTAAATTTCATCTCCTATTGGTCTTACTACTCTGGTAATTTGCTCAGATCTCTTTGTGTTATTTTACAGTCTAGTCCAAGCCCAGTCGTAGCTTTACATCCTAGTTTTGTACCTCAGGTTTAAACCAGGAAATGTTTTTTCCCTTTTTGTCCCTGTGGCCACCACACAATACCTGACTTTAGGAGGCCCAATTACTTTGAAAAGTAATTGTAGGTAGTAGTATTCCATGGCAAGGGTGTTGAAAAGCACTTCTTTACTCTATATCTACAACTCTATCATATTATAACAATGACCACGGGCGTAGATACATGGATATATTCACAATGCTTAAGGCTAAATAGCTACTGTACGGCAGTCGGTGGAGTGATTGGGACCCCAGACCCGACGCCATGAGTGTCAAAGGTCACCCCATTGCTTCCACGCGACAATCCTGGCAAACTTTTTATTTCGTCTGTAATTCCTTTTAATGATTAGAAAATACTACTTTCACCAAGTTTGCCTTTTAATACTTTCGTGTGTTTACTTTCCGAACTGTATTACATGACATTACATTTGTTCGTGTACTTCGTAGTTATAGAATCCACTTTTCCCGTAAACAGAACATTTAAGTATCATATTAAAAATGTCTCAGCGAAATGTTAGACATTATGGTATCCTGTAATTAAATAATTTGTGAGAAAGATTTGAAAAACTTTAGCATGCTACTTATGATTTCTAAGTTCTTGATCTCTGTATAATGGTTTTAGTGCTCTATTGCAACCTTAACCAGGCTCTTGCCAAACCAATAGTTCCAGAGGTAATAGATAAACAAAATATAGACATAAACGGGCGTTATATGGTAGTCATAAAAGCATGGCCGGCGAGACACCTGTAGCTACTGGTACGTGCTGACGTGGTACTACTTTTTTTTATTACTCTTAACTGGTTAGTGTCTTTTATAATGACACCACCATGAAGCTTAGGATTATATAATATATCTAATTAATCTACACTTATTCATTAAGGAACAATAAGATGATATAAAACATCTTTGATGCAAATAATACATGGAGAAGATAGCGCTAAGCGCTAACTTTATGTTTGTGTCTGGACCAATCAAGACTCCCCATGTGTGAGCGGCTCCGCTCAACCTTACCAGGAGAAGTATCTTATTTGTGGTGTTTTGATGTTTTTGATATTCAAGTTAATGATCTTCATCATAGAATAGAGAATCAGTGATAATCTAACTGTGGTATGACAAGTAATTAAGTAACATAGTGCTTACTTTTTGATCACTCACTGAAACGTCAATGCCACAACAACAATTGCCATTTAGAAAGCGGTTTTTGTTTTTTAAATACTTCCATTGAAGAAAATTGATATTTATTGATATATGAATAGAATTATTCTAGTTTAATTTTATTTTAAATGTATTGTCTCCCGCTGATTATTCTTTCGGGTGCAAGAAATAAATATTAAAGACGAGCTTTGTAGCGGTTTACGCTAGATGGCGAGGTGAGGGGCGGTCAACAGCAGGAGTGCCTCTCGGGGGCGGCTCAGGAACTGGAGACAGGAGAAGGTGGCGTTGACACGCAGAATACGGATGGCAATGAAGTCGCTCGTAGTGGTGCTCGTGCTGGGTGTCGTGTTCACGATATCCAGCAGAGTTGGTGGCGAGGCCCAAGCAGCCACGGGACCGAAGGTGACGAAGAAGGTAAGGGCGACTCGGACATTGAGTTCAGGGTTTGAGGGAAGCTTGGATGGCGTGAGTGAAGGCAACAACCGCCTTAAAATGAAACTTTGTCAGTATTGGACTCAGTGTCTGTCAAGGCACTATCCAGAACTGTCTCATGTACAGTAATATGTCTTGCTGGTTTTCTGGTTGACCTCTGTACAGCAGCAGTTAACTGATCGTTAGTTACCAGTATTCATAACCTGTATTCTGTTCGTTTGGATTTCGATTGGCTTTATTTGGAAATAAAGTACATATAAGATGGTTTTGAATTTAATCACAATAGGTCCGAAATGACATAGATAGATATACCAACATATAGGCTTTAAATATGTTCTTGATACCTTTATATTTTCTTAGTTTAATTCTGACTGCTGATGTGAGGATGGATCACAAAGTGAAGAAAGACTGCTTGATGATATAAGTGAAACATAAAAGGTCTTACATTTGCCCTCAAGTTACTTTTATATTGCCTAACTTCTTGACTGTTGATGTTTGGAAGATGTTAAAAAGATGGGAAGACTGCTTGAAATATGGGAAAGTTTCCGGATGAACATCTAGACAATATAGCAAACAGAAGGGAAGACTGGGAGCAACACAGCAGAACTTATTACAATCGAATGTAAATCACTGAAAAGTCAATGATGAAGGATATGGAATTAGAGATTAGAGAAAGATGAAGAGCTAAAGTTATTGCCACACTGACCTTTAAACCCTTAAGTGAAAAACAGAACCTAACAGTATGAAAGCACTTTGTTCTGTGTTCGTTATAGTTAGCTACCATAATTCCTATACAAAGCACAGGAGTAAAGCCCAGCCACATACGTGGCTCAACACTATGAAATAGCTTAGGGAATGTAGCTTCAAGGCTTAGAGCTTGCATTCTTTACCTTTCCTATAACCCAAGACAGTTTAATGCTCCGTTGTACTTTTTGCAAAGCTGGTATAACGAGATTCTCTTTATTTTGAAAAGTCGTTTTGTTTCAGGTATGGTTTGATATAACCATTGGAGGAAAACCTGCTGGGCGTGTAGAGATTGGCATTTTTGGTAAGACTGTTCCTCAAACAGCCGAAAACTTTTACCAGTTAGCTTTGAAACCTGAAGGTGAGGGCTACAAAGGGTCCAAATTCCATAGAGTGATCAAAGATTTCATGATCCAGGGTGGAGACTTCACAAAAGGAGATGGAACTGGAGGTAAGTACTCTGAACAAAACATTGTACAGATTTTTAGAATTACCATGATTACAGGAAGTGAAAATGCAGTTATGTAAAAGTAACTGAAATTGTATATTATCCTCTGATAAACATAAACATACATATTTTAATGATCATAAACGTATGTACTAGTTCGAGGCTACTTAATTTTCTTGTACAGCAAATCTACTTAGTTAAAGTTTCAGGACTTTTAAAGCCATAGAGGTTTGATAGGTATTTGTTTTCAATATTTTTAATACTTTCAAGTAATAGAAAGAATAAGGCTTAAGCAAGTAATTATTTGTACCTTGTGAAAAAAAATCCGTGTTGATTTTGAGTTTTTATAATTATAGTTATGGAATGAATAGGTTTCTAGTTAGGGGTGAGGATTGTCATCAGGAATTAGTGTAACTTGAAATAGTTGCAGTGAGAGTAATGTGGAAACAAAGTACTACGAATGATATAGATTTTTTTGTAGTTTAGTGTTGGTATTGTGCATAGTAACCATCTCAGAAATAGTCTAGTCACACTGACTTCAATTAAAGTGATTACAGAAATACACTGGCATCATATTATGATTGAAGGGTTTCACAGCAGTAGTAATTGTTCTGAATATGGTTGATTTTGATTTTATTCATTTGGGAGGGTACCCTCTTTAATTCCCTTAATTTCTTTCTTCCCAGAACACAGTCCCTCTACAACCACTGAAAAAATAGTATTGCCAATGAAATAGAATTGATGTTATTTTTTCAGATAAATGCATATGTATATTTTTACGAGCTCTTGAAACATTGAGGTTATTTGGCAGGGACTCTGCACATAAGGGAAGCTATTGAGTATGGTCAAAGGGGTTAAGGAACTTCCTTTAACCTCTGATGTGCCATGTGCAGTATGAGTCACACTCAGCAGTTGATACCCAGGTGGTTAATACTGGTAATATACCTCCCTGGTTACTGGCTGCATACTGACTACCTACCATATTAATACTGCTCGTTAAGGTGGTAGACATTGCATATGCCAGTACATCAGAACAGTAGACACTAGAAGACAGAAACTAAAGATGTTCTACACACTTTACAGAGGCTTGCAACAAGTCAGTTCATGAACTTAGTAGTAACTAGTATGGTTGGACGTTAGATTTTGGATTATAAACTTGACAGTAACGAGCATAATCGGATATTAGATTTGAAGTGACTCAGGAAGGATCCTAGTATGTTGTGAATTGGGTGAGTTTAGGCCTTTTGAATCTTAAAAATCATATTTTTCAGGTCGTAGTATTTATGGAGAACGCTTTCCTGACGAAAACTTCAAGCTGAAACACTATGGTGCAGGTTGGCTATCAATGGCTAATGCTGGAAAAGATACTAATGGTTCTCAGTTTTTCATCACTACAAAAAAGACTGAATGGCTAGATGGTAAACATGTAGTTTTTGGCAAAGTGCTCTCGGGCATGGTGAGTTTATGCAGGTTTTTCATGTATTAGTGTAGAACGTAGTTGGAGAGTATGACAGGCATTACTTTTATGAAATTGTTTCAGTTTCAAGTTGACTAATGTCATATAATTGATTTGGATAAGTCAAAGTATTTGTATCGATTTTTTTCAACACCACTGGCAAACCTTTCCAAGATTTTCAATGCCTAACAGGTTGGGCCTTTTTCAGTTTTGTGCGGAGTAGTGACTATTTTTATAATGATTTAGGGGAAGTTGGTGCAGAAATGGAGTTTGACAGTGAATTGGAGTGACTAGTGACAAGCCTGTTTACAGATGATGCTGTTTTTTGTTGATTGAAAAGGAATTGCAGAAGGTTGGGCATTTTATAGTGTGTGCAAGTGTAGGCAATTGAAGGTAAATGTGAATAAAAGTAAAGTAAGGGTGTCTGAAAGGACACAGAGTGGAAGTATAGATTTTGCAGAGCCCAGAAAGCGAGAGAAGAAAGTTAGCAAAGCCCAGAAAGCGAGAGAAGAAAGTTAGCAAAGCCCAGAGAATGAGAGAAGAAAGTTAACTAGTGTTATAGATGATGGGTGGAGAAAGACTGGAAGAGGTGACAATGTAAATATATAGGAGATAAGGGAGAGAGCAGAACAGGGTAGAGGAGTCATTAGGTACCTTAATAGAATGATGGATAGAGGTGTAAATATGGAAGTGAAGAAAAAAGGATTAAAGGACTGCATAGTCCTCCTGACCCAAATCTATGCAGTCAAAACATAGACATGGAATGATTCACAGAAGTCAAGAATCCAGGATGTGGAAATGAGCAGTTTGAGAGGAGCATCTGGTATGACTAGATGGAAAAGAAAAAGTAAAGGACTATGAGAGGTTTGGTAAGGTAGGGAATGCAGAGGGGATGAATTGTGGAGTGACAGAGTGGGTGAAATGTAATACTTTGAGGTGGTTGGGGATGTGGAAAGAATGCAAGATGGGGAATTTACAAGGAGAGTAGTATGAAAGTATGATTAAAGGGGTTGGTATGAGAGAATAACATGGGGAAATATTGGAAGAATGCTGGAGGTATAGAAGTGGTGGAAGAATGCACAGAATGGTTTGTCCGATAGAGGCATGTAAAAACAGGGATAAATGGAGACTTTTGCTGTGTTTTTCCCTTTATTGGAGTTACTGTAGGGAATGGGCATCAGAGATATAGATATATATCTTGGACCACATTTTACTTGCATCAAGAATTTTCTCTGCCTGTCTTGCCCAATTCACTCATTGTTTAAAGACTTCCTTAATCATTATTGTCACGGGCATATTTCAGTGATTCTGGTTTTGCAGTCAGATGCCTAGGAGATTTTCCATTTTCTCCACATTGCTTCTTGTATCTGTTAAAGGAATTGAAGAAAAGAACCACGTCTTATTTCCCCAGCTTTTCTTGATAGTGGCCGTGGTTGAATGAGTGAGTGAGACCCATAAGTTTAACCATTATCAAACTTCCAGAAAGCATCATTGATTTCATTTCCAGTGATAGTTTTACAACTAAAATTCACCTGAGTAACTTTTAACACTCCTGTGTACATACTGAAATGGCTACACAGACTTTATAGGCAGTACAGAATTGGGAAGCAGGTAAACAAATTGTGGTGTCAAGCATTTGTTGACAAGTTCTTGTTGTTAGTGGGATTCAATTTGTAACTTTTGACAATGGATGGGATACAAACCGAGATATATTTTGCCATGACATCATAAAATATGTAATGAGCAAAAAAGTAATGCCATAAAATATCGAAGTTTATGAAGAACATGTATAATACACATAAAGCATGGTTTAGAGAGCTGAAGAGTGTGTGCTGAAATGGTTGTATTCAAATGGAAAGAATGAGTGGGAAGAGGTTTGACAAAGGATATATATCCAAAGTGGAGGGAACAGAAAGGGGGATACCAAATTGTAGGTACAGGATGGAGTGAAAAAGATTTTGAGTGCATAGGGCCAGAACATGCAGGAGAGTGAAAGGTATGCATGGGACAGAGTGAATTAGAACATTCATGGGGTGACATGCTGTCGTTATACTGAACCAGGGCATGTGAACAGCTTGGGTAACCATGGAAAGGTACATGGGGCCCGGTTGTGGGTAGGGGGATGTGGTTTTGGAGGATTACACGTTTATATATTCTTCCAATACATAATTGGGTAAATACCTACAGAATTTTTTTTTTTTTTACCTAAAGCATAATTTTGTTTTTGATAACATTGAATAAAAGCAGACATTCTAATAATAATAGGGGAAATAAAAAATACATTTATGGATCTGGAGAAAGCATTTCATAGGGTTGTTAGAGATGCCTTGTACAAGATCTTAAGAATATGGGCTGTGGGAGGAAAGCTGCTGGAAGCATAGAAGTTTTTATCACCGTTGTAAGGCATGTGTATGAGTAGGAAGAGAGGAGAGTGAATGGTTTCAGGGTGAAGGTTGTCCTTTGACAGGGGCGTATGATGTCACAATGGTTGTTCAGTGTGTTTATGGATGGGTTGATGAGGGAGGTAAATGCAAGTTTCTTGGAGAGAGGGACGAGTATGCAGTCTGTGTGAAATGAGAGGGCTAAAGGAGTGAGTCAGTTGTTGTGTGCTGATGATACAGCACTAGTGGCAGATTTGAGTGAGAAACTGCAGAAATTGGTGCCTTAGTTTTGGAAGCGTGTGTGAAAGGAGGAAGTTGAGGTTAAATGTGAATAAAAGCAAGGTTATTAGGTTTAGTAGGGTTGAAGGACATGTTAGTAGGAATGCAAGTTTGAATGAAGACAACTTGGGGAAAGTGAAGTGTTTTGGGTACCAGGGAGTAGACATGGCAGCAGATGGAATCATAAGTGAGTCATAGTTAGGATGGGTGAGTGGTAAAGTTTTTGGAAGCACAGAGGAATATGTGGAAAAAAAGAACTTTATCTGGGAGGGCAAAAATTGGTATGTTTGAAGGTACAGTAGTCCCAACAACATTATATGGATGTGAGCCATAGGTTCTTGATAAAGACTGTGTGAAAGAGGGTGGATGTTTGGAAATGAAATGTTTGAGGACAGTATGTGAAATGAGGTAGTTTGATTTAGTAAATAACGAAAGGCTGAGAGAGAGTTGTGGTAATGAAGAGAGAGCTGAAGATGTGCTGAAATGGTTTGGGTGCATGGAGAATATGAGTAAGGAAAGGTTGACAAAGAGGATATATGTCAGAAGTAGAGGCAACAGGGAGAATGTGGGGACCAAATTGGAAGTGGAAGGATGGAGTGGAAAAGGTTTTGAGTGATTGGGGCCTGAATATGCAGGAAGGTGAAAGGTGTGCATGGGATAGTGAATTGGAACATTTTGGTATACTAGGGTCAAGGTGCTGTCAGTGGTCTGAACTAGGTCATGTGAAGCATCCAGGGTAAACCATGGAAAGGCCTATGGGGCCTTGTGGTTTCAGTGCATTACACATGACAGGTAGAGATTAGATATGAATGGATGCAACATTTCTTTGTTCATAATGCTTCTTTGCTGATGCAGGAAACTGTTAAAAAAAAAAGCACAACCAAAAACTCCACTGACTGGCATGTGAAGGTGCTGTGATTTGTGGAATAGAAGTCATATGGGGCGAGGAAAAGGCAGAACGCTATGGCACTATTCTTTAGTACAGTGCAGTACAATAGTCTTGGCAAAATTGATATTAACAAGACTGTTGTTGATACTGTTGTTGGCAAGGCTACTGCTAGTGACAGTTACTGGTCAGGCACATAACTTTTGTCATTGGCCTGGCTTTTCAGAACTAGTTATTTTGAATGTTTTTACTTTTTGTGAAATTAGTCATCCAACAACAGAATTTGATTTTTCCCGTATCATTTAAGTTTTAGAAAACTTTGGAGTTTTCTTGTGTATAGAGTATTAGATCTTGTTCCCTAATTTCATATTTCTGTGGCATGGAATTTCCAAATGCCTGTCTTTTTGTAAACTGAAGAATAGGTGTACTGTTGTCATCACGTAGGGGCTTCATTTATAGTTTATAGTTTGACTGAGGAAAGGGAAGTTTGCAGAACATGTAAATATGTGGGAGAGGAAGTGAATGCTAGTAGGAGGATAGAGAAGGTTTGCATGTTTAGATTTAGGTTGCTTCTTTGTTCCACAAAGAAGGCAGAAGTTTAAAACTAGTAATTTCATTTGATCAATTAATGCCATGCTGGAATCAAGCTTAAATGTTTAACCACACTAAAAAATATGAAGATGTTGACTATTCTTATTGATTTACAGAGTGTGATACGCAAGATTGAGCAAGTAAGTACAAATGCTTCTGACCGCCCAATTGAAGATGTGAAAATATCAGACTGTGGTGGTGAAATAGTGGATGTACCATTTGCAGTGACAAAAGAAAGCACAGCTAATTCAGCTTGAGATTGGCTTTTGATAATCATTATGACCAATTTTCAAAAACTGAGAACTTTCTTTGAACATAACAGATATTGATAATTATAAAATTTATCTTGTGGACAGATAGCATAGATATCTAACTTTAACTTTACTCTGCATTTGTTAAAGTCCTTGTGCATTCCATTATTTGTGAATGGTACCCATCAGTTTGTACTAGGGAAATAAAATTTTTTAAATATGTTCTATTTTGTATCCAAATGATATAAGGTTTAACAATCCTAATTTTGGTATATATAGCTCCCAGAACCTCTTTATAGGATTCCTGCTGATTCAGGACCACTAAAATTGGGAGTGGGTAAGTTTCACAATGAAACAGTATTTCATTTTAACTGATGATGATAAAGCCTCACTGAAGGTGAAATCTTCTCTTGGGGCATAACCACGAGCAGGCAGAGTTCAATAAATTGTATTGGCATTAATGAAAACTGCTTGCATGTAGTCAAATCTTCGGTGTAAAATCACCTTGGGGGGTGGTATGTATCTTATGAAAGGGACAAAAAGTTCAATCTTGAAGAGCACCCTCAAGAAACTTTCCTTATTATTGACTAGTGCAGTCTTGAAGCTGCAGTTGCCCCATAAAAGGGATCCTGGGCTTATATAATTAAATTATTTTCTTGTTCCAGTGATGATGTGTGGTTCAGGCTGGGGATATAGATGGTATGCAGGGGAGAGAGGATGTTGGAAATGAAATCTTAATATGTGGCATGAGGAGGCTTGATAGAGTAAACAGTAATAAGGTAAGAGAGAGGTGTAGTACAAAGAAGAGTTTAGCTGAGTGAGCTGAAGAGGGTGTACTGAAATGGTGTGGACATGGAGATAATGAGTAAGGAGAATCTGACAAAGGATTGGTATGTTCAGAAGGGGAGGGAACAAGAATGGGAAAACCAAATTGGAGAAGGTTGGATGCAATGAAATAGATTTTAAGTAATTGGAGTCTGAACTCGCAGGACAGTGAGAGGCATTCATACGATAGTGTACTGGAACGATGTATTCAGAGAGGTGATGTACTGTCATTGGACTGAATCGGGGCATATGAAGCAGATGGGGGAAACCACAAAGGTCTATGGGGCCTGGTTGTGAATATGTGCTGTGGTTTTAGTGCATTACACATTACATACAAAGAAAGGATGAGTGAATGATTTTTAATGTTTCAGGTGCTACCTCACTCGCAGGTAGTGGCAAATAAGTATGAAAAAAAAATACTTTTTGCCATTTCCTGTGTAAAGTAAACAGCCTCATTCATTCGTCCATTCAGTCATGTATAATTGTGTACAAGGATCAGAACAACCATGTCGTGCACAGCAAAGCTTCACAATTTTCTCTGGCTTCCCCTACCTGCTTTTTCTTCCCTGATTCAGCCCATTGACAGCATGTTGCCCCGGCCTTTTACCATTTGTCAAAACTGCTCCATCCCATTTACACATCACACCCTCCTGCATATTTAGGCCCAGCTTGTGGGAACTTCTTACATACTTACGTAGGTTCCTATCCCTCAGCATTATTCATGCTCTGAGATTGTGTTTACATGTCTAAATTAAGCAACAAATATATGCATCCTGGAAAACCTACTTGCATTTATTTATTTTTTGGTGTTTCATGAAATAGAGTATTGAGGAGGGAGGTTCTCCACAAAGTGAGTCACAAATAATATTTGTTGATCTGGAATATTTTTTGAAATAATTGCCTCTCTTGACACGTCACTCATGACATTTGTTGATCTAGTAGAAAATTTTAAATAGTCAATCTGTACTAAATGATGTTATACCCACATTGGATTTGTGTATTAAAGTCAAGTCTGGCAAATCTAATGGTTCCCTAGGCAATTTTTTTTTTCTGGGGGAGGGGGTTGATTTTATAAAATTTGTAATTCCTTGGAGCAGTGGTTCATACTATACTGCCATCTCTTCACTAGAACTAAAACTCCACCACAAAATTTTCCCACATTCCTTGGATGGTTGCAAATGTTATACAGATTGTAAACAGGTATGTAGATAATTTTTTGCAGTTGAAATGTCAAATATTAAAACTGCAAATGGCATGGAACTGATGTACAAGTACAAGGCTGTGAGCTTTACACTACATATAAATGGAAATGAAGGGCTTAAAGGTTTGGTTTCCTTCCAAATGGTATAGGAAGCTGTATGACTTTGTTCTGCAGCAGCATAGGAAATCAATTTGTTTTGATGGGAAAGGGAGCAGTATTATTGCTGCTACAGCATAGAGTTAAAAATTTCCTCATTTCCATGGAAAACATATGTAAACCGATGTACAATAACAAACTCTGAAGTGTAAACACAACCAGTACTGCTCTGATGTTAACCCATTAAGCCATCTAGGCAAATACTAAAGCTGGAAGACTTTTACAAGGAAATTCATGCATCTTGTTTCACACCTCAGTTTCAGAGTTGCTTGCTGAACATGAGTGGTTGCTTATGTGGCAGTGTGATCATTTATTCCCACAATGTAATCCTCCAGGCATTTCAGTGATGGCATACTTTTGTAAGGTTTTCTAGGAAAGTGTCTTGGTGGTTTTTAGTTAGATGTAGAGGACTACTCAGATGATCTTGATTTAATTGATGATCTATCTTTGGATCCTATGGAGAGTGATTTTATTTTCACTGGTTCTTCCAGCATTTAAAGTTGATCAAGATGAGGCTGGAAAAAGGTATTTCTAACACAGGTGGAGATAATGTTGCCAACACCCAACTGCTATGAGAAGCAAATGGAACCATGGGAATTGAGGTAAGTCATAGGGTGGGTTAGAGGGCAATGGTTCTGGGACCACTGAGGAGTGTGGAGAAAGAGAAGTCACTATCTGGGAGGGCAAAGTTATTTATGCTTGTAAGTCCTGATCGTGTTTTATGGATGCAAAGTGTTGGCTATAAATGAGGATGCATGGAAGAGGGTGCAGGAGTTGATAATTAAATACATGGTTTGAGGAAGGTTGATCAAATAAATAATAGGGTAAGAGAGAGGTGTGGTAAAAGGTGGATGGTGGAGAATCTGAAAAGGGTTGCACATATGTATATGTAAGGGGACAAGGAGAAGGGGGAACCTGAATTGAAGATGGAAGGATGGAATGAATAAGGCTCTTGAGTGCATGGAGCCTGAACATGGAGGATGAAAGGAAGGCATGGGATTAGAGTGAATTGGAGCAATGGTATACAGGGGATGACATGCTGTCAATGGACTGAACCAGGGCACATGTAAGATTTAGGGAAACCTATGGAAAGGTCTGTGGGGCCTGGTTGTGGGTGGGAGCTGTGGTTTCAATACTTTATGCATGACAGCTCTAGAGTGGATGTGAAATGAATTAGAAATTACTGAACACTGTTACCTCTCAGCAACCACTCAGGCTTGGCTGTCTTGAAACAGTGGTGCAAAACTTGATGCAATTTATCTCCATTGGAGATGCTTGTCTTCCATAAACATTCACCTTGAGGTGTTACTGGGATAAAGTGCTAATAGCTTTTAATACCATTTGGGGTGGATAATACTTTATTAATAAATACTAATATAATTGATTATATTATTTATTACTGTACAATTTACAGGCACAATTATTCAAGATTTCTTGGGTGTTAGTTCAATTTGTCACTGAAACAAATTATTCCATCATAACCTATTCCATGTCAGCTAAGCCTTGTCTACGGTGAGAGTGATGCATTCTGGGTTTCCTGTCTTTATATTTACCATAAAAAGATGCTGCAAGCATAGCCTTTTCTTGTTTTCTTGGGTCCTGTGGCTTAATCTTATCAATGGGTTCTGACAAAACCATATCCAGAGTCTGAAAATAAGGGGATAAATGAAAGACTGAAGAAACAAATTAAAACTCATTACCCATGCACAATCATTCAGATGTAAGTATTTTACAAGATTTTTTTTTTTATAAAAACTATGATTTTTCATGATTACTGTGTAAAACATATCCATGTTACTTTTCTGCTCATGTTCTACCAATATTTCTCAAAACTGATAAAATGTTGTAACAACTCATGATGTCAGGGTGTCCAAAAATATGGAAAGAATATTATGTGAAATATACACATTTTGACATGAAACAATATAAAGTATTATTAGAGTACCATACTGTACATTCAAACAAATCATTTCTTCCATCTCCACAACCATCCATCACACCTTTTGTTAATGCTAGCTACACCATGCAATACTCGGCAAGCTGCTGCGTCACATGATTATTGTGTGGCCGTTGGCAACTCAAGGGTGGGCCATTTTGATACCTG
>JAUUDW010345653.1:0-13206 GCA_032361385.1 Panulirus guttatus
TGTATATATTGGTATGTATATGTATGTATTGTGCATATATGTGCATGTATGTATATATGTGTGTATATGAGTGGATGGTTCTTTCTTCATATGTTTCATGGCGCTATCTCGCTGACGGGGGAAACAGCGATCAAGTATGATAAGCAATAAAAAAAATTATTATAATTATCATTATCATCAATTTCTGGGGGCATTGGAGAAAGAATGCTAAGCACATATCTCTTACATGTCATAGATGTCTAAGAAGGGCAATGTAATCATTTCTTGAAGGTGTTAAGTGAAGAAGCCAATTGAGAATTTTTTCTTTAAAGCCTTTGTCATGTGCTCCTGATGCTACCTTGCTAAGACAGGAAAAAGCATGCTGTTATGAAAAGAAAATCAGTATAATTAGTATTATTATATACATGATGAACTGATTAATATCAGGGCCACACCCATGCAAGGCAGGCGTATATGCTGCATCACCAATTTCATGTCACTTAAATTATGGGACCAGCAAGTGTAAACCTTAATGCACTAAAGATCCCTCTACCATGCTTTAATGTCCCAGTCATCTTAATGCTCATCCTCTTTCTAATATGTAAAAACTGTTTCCCATTAAAGCTGAAAATAAATGTGCTTTATCTAATTTTAGTATATAAAGTTTATAAAATCCTACAAGACCAGGAACCTGAATGCTATTACTTACACAAGTACAAACCAATTGTGTATGACTGTTAGTAAATGCAGATGGTTGATAAGTGAAGAGTCTTCTTAATATCCTGAGCTCACTTTGGATGTGACGTGCCCATTTATGTTTGAGAGAAATGAATCATGTTGTAGCCAATTCCTAATGCATTTCCCATTTTTACATGTACAGAATTGCTTTATAAATTGTACTTCCAGCCTTATTATTCATATTTGTTTTAAAAAAAAGACAGCACAAGATTTCCACAAAAGGAAACAGGAATAATATGGCCCAACTAGGATCATTCTCGTAACTTGTATGAGGTGAATACATGGAGCACTAAAATTGTGATTGGATTTTTTAATTCTTCATTTTGAAAAATAACAAAGTAAGAAAAGCTGATGACAAAGCTGAGCATGATCAAGTTTGCAGTGTATCATACTGAGATACTGTACATACATTGAATCTTCAAGATCGAGAAAAAACTTTGAAAACATATTGAGCTAAAACAATGTGGCACAGGCTGCCAGCTCCCTACCTCATCACTCCAGACTCTGCCACCTCCCTCCATCCATTCATGACTCATCTAGCAGGTTACAAATTACAAATATTACAAGATGCATTTATTTTATGTATTATGTATGAGTTTTGTGTCTGTATACATGAAGTACCAATGTCAGTTTTGGATTGAGAGAGGTACGCCTGTAACATAACCTGTGGTCAACTTCAACTAACTTTGCATATATTCACATAGAGGTGATTACTTAATGTATATGAAGGCTACATTGTCATTGAGTTAAAAAATATATCAGTATTGATGATTTCCCACAGTGGCTTGCTGGCTCTCATGACACCAAGTGTGGAAGCTTGGACAGAATGGGGTATGACACAGATTGGAGGTAAAGAATCATGTAGAATGGAGAGAGCAATCTACTATTTTGGGGAAAGAAGGACTCTGTCAGAAAGTATGAAGTGTAACAATTACTCTGCCAAAGTAAGTGTATCATTTAATTTCTTCTGTACTGTATCAGCAAATGTTTGACAAATAATTTTCAGAAATACCTCTTAGCATTCTGTTATGTTTGATTGCCGCAGTTAGCTAGTTTGTATTCAATGCTTTTGCACATAGTGTTTACTGATATGCTACCTTTACCACATGACTATTTTAACAGGCAGAGAAACCCTCCAAACCCAAACTCAGGATGACCAGGATTTGAAAGTAGGTGAAATCTCAGATTAAAAAACATTCATACTGGTGTAGATGAGATAAGAGTGAATATTAGAGCTAGAGTTCATTGATAGAGTTAGGGAGGGTATTCCTAATATAGTTGTAGTAAAGAGACCAAACTCAGTAGTCATGAAGTCTAGACTAATCTGTCCAGAGAGGTACACAGCAGCAAGGAGAGGAGACTGAAGATAAAGGGATAGTAGGGGCACCTCTTGGGAAAAGACAACATCAACTTCCAGGAAATATCATTATATGGCCCATCAAACAATGTATGACTGGGAGAATTATTATCGGAAAGACAAACATGGTAGCCCTAATAGTTTACAATACCCCAGGAAATACCAGTAATCCAGAGGAACAATGAAATAACAAACAGGATGATGAAGGAAGCAGTGAGGCATTCGTTCTTCAAGGATGATAAAGTCCTGATTATAGGGGATATCATCTACATGAAAATAGAGTGGGAGAATTTTAGATTTTCATGGAGAGAAGGAGTCATAAAGGCACAAGTTCCTGAAATGTGCATAAGAGAATATCATGTATCACACATCACTGAGCTTGGAAGAGTCAGAGGGAGCAATATGCTATCACCACTAGACCTCACCTTATACTTAATTACATGGAAATGAAAAGCATCAGATACGATACACCAGTTGGTAAAAGTGATCATGTAATTTTGGATTTTGAATGTATAGATTAAGAGAGCACAAATGGGGAATCGATAAGAACTATGCAGTATTAGATAATTTCTGTAAGAACATATATTGGGAACTTGAATTCTAAAACTGTAGAATAGACCACTGGTACAGAGGATTCATTGAAATCTATAAGGCAAGGTTAACTTTGGCTGCTAATGAGGAGGAAAAGACATCAAAGAGAGATATAGTTGAGTGAAAGAAATTCAGTTGTAAAAGAGCTCAGTGATATACTGTGGAGGGGTCACAAAAGTCACAGTAGCCAGCCACACTTTTACTTGTATAAATTGGCTAGGAATGTGTACCAAAAAATAAGAAGGGAGGAACACAGTCCTTTATAAAAATATTATTGACAGTGCTAAAGAAAACCCAAAATATTGTCATGAATATATCAGGAGTAACTTTCTGGTCAGAGAGCAGCTGATTAGGCTAAGGAATTTATAGGTAAGAATTATTTAAGATGATCTAGAAACTTGTAAGTGTAGGATTGTTTTTACACTGGAGGACACTGTATCCCAAACGCTAATATGATGGGAAAGGTGAAGCCTTTAAAGCAATGGAGAAAATGGATGACTACTTAAGTCAGAGGCAACAGGAATTCATGGAAAGGAGGACATGTGGAACGACTCTCTTAAACTTCTAGGGTTGAGTATGCTCAGTTGAGGCAAGAGAGAAGGTTGGCTGTACTGTGTTTGTGAACTGCCAGAAATCGTTTGGCTCTGTGCCATGTAGGAGGTTGTTAAAGGGCTGGATCCTCAAGCAGGGATGAGGGGTAAATTCCTGCATTGGATAGATTATGTAAGTGGAAGTGACAGATGACACAAGCCAGATGATAGTCTTGTCTCTGCTCATCACTATGGCTTTCACAAGTTAAGATTCACCTAATGTACTTTCCCTTGCAACTGATGCGTGGTCATCCTATTTGAGAAACATTAGGAATTACAGGCTGTATCCCTTGATATGTCATATGTTTATCACAGGGTATGATATTAGGGTATGACCTCCATTCTCCCCTCTTTTGGCATTTTTCCCTCATTTATTTCTCCCATCTAGTTTCTTCTCTGGCAGATGTATCATGTGGTAGTTGATGGATCAGTGTTCTCTCTTTCTTCATCAGCAGCAGTGTCCCTTAAAAGTTCTGTCTTGTCTCATATGTTGTCTCTTATGTTCATCCTGCATTTTATGAGCAATTTTCTTTCCTCATGACTAGATGCACTCCTGTACTAAATGACTTCATTGACATCCACTCCATTTTTTCTTGCTCTGCCCACATCTTATGTACTTTATGTACTTTAATTTGGACAGAATATCTCAGTGGGATAGATGGAAGCTACTTAAAGGATGTTATTCCCAGTTTAGTTGGGTAAGATTTTGGGAGTCTGATTTTTATTTTCATCTTTATATATTGTTTTCACAAATAAGTTCAACATCAGTCCAAGAAATTCACCTTACTCAAAACTAGGATAAATAATAAAGCATTTTTTAAGTGATTGTTGTTGGTCAAATGGTGTTCTGAAAACTATGTTGAATCTGTATGATTTTCATTGATATTTTTGCAATGCCTCATTTTTTTTTATAATCAGGCTCATGTTTGCTTCTAAATGATGGAAGACTGTACTTTTTGTTTTAGTAGATAGGTTTTGCAGGAATGCAATGCATAACTACATATTAGTACATATAGTAGCTCATGAACAAATACAAGTTGAGCATCCTTAATTCGAAAATCCGAAATCCGAAATGCTCCAA
Organism: Panulirus guttatus; assembly: GCA_032361385.1. Classification (NCBI taxonomy): domain Eukaryota; kingdom Metazoa; phylum Arthropoda; class Malacostraca; order Decapoda; family Palinuridae; genus Panulirus; species Panulirus guttatus. Next base: position 4,337 of record JAUUDW010345653.1, read on the forward strand.
AATCAGAAACTTTTTGAGCGGTGACATGACGTTACAAGTGGAAAATTCCCCATCCAAACACATTATTTTTTTCATTGTATCAATGGTATTTCATATTCTTTTACTGATAATCACTTATGTTTGAATAAGTGTAAAAATATGATTGCTTATCAGTAGCATATGAATTCAGAGTCAGGAATGAAGGTGATGACAAACAACCACAGATTGTCCACATGGGCGGCTAAGGTTGGTTCATTGTTACACAAACTTTGTTTTGTGCACAAAACTATTAAGAATATTGTATAAATTACCTTCAAGCTGTGTGTATAAAGTGTATATGAAACATAAATGAATTATGTGTTCAGACTTGGGTCCCATCCCCTAGATATCTCATTATGTATCTGTTATTCATGATGACAAGTGTGAAAAACAGGATGGTATGGAAGCAAATGGGTTAGAGCTGAGAAATATTTCAACATTTCGACCATTCAATGGTCTTCCTCAGGAGATGCTGATTCTGGCATATGGCAGGACCATGTTCCCCAGCAAATGATGGTCACCTGGTCGAATGCCTTGGCGTGCCGCTTTCTGATTGAATCTCTTGTCCTGCTGCTGCCTCTCATTCACAGCGATCTGCGCTACCTGACTTGAACCGTAGATGAACCCAGCCCTTGTGTTAATGTTGTCTTTGGTAGCAATGCAAGTGAGTTACATCACTACCAAAGACAACATTAATACGAGGTCTGGGTTCATCTGTTGGTCACTTCAGGCAGTGGAGACCGCTGTGAATGAGTGGAGCCAGCAGGACAAGCGATCCAATCAGAAAACGACACGCCAAGGCATCCAACCAGGTGAACATCACTTGCTGGGGAACACAGTCCCATCGAATGCTGGAGTCAGTATCTCTTGAGGAAGACTGTTGAACGGTCAAAACGTTGAGTTATGTCTCAGCTCTAACCTGTTTGTTTCCATACCATCCACTTATACCATTATGTATAAGCAAATATCCCAAAATCCAAAAAAATCCAAAATTGGAAACACTTCTGGTCCCAATTTCGTATAAGAGATACTCATCCTGTACACCACAGATTGATTTACTTGTACTTTTACAGTTCTGGGCTGAGCGATTACAGGATACCAATGCGATGCTGGTTGCAGTTGAAATGAACATAAATGCACAAGAGTGTGGTATGAATTCAGAGCTACCCAGCATTCACCCAAAACGATTAACAGTGTTAGAACCCTGTACATATCAGGACAGGTTTAGAAAACGACCTACTAGCTGCCTTGCAAATAACTCAACGGTTAGTGTGCTGCAGATTTTTTTCACCTCTTTTCTGTGTTCTAATTTTTTAAGTTACAGGTTAAAGTGTGACTTCTGGTGACAGGTGGACAGATAGACAGACTGAGAGATATACAGACATCTTGATGATGATGGGCAAATCAGACCTTGAATGTTGATTGCAATATGCCAGCAAAACAACAAAAGGTGATGAGAAATCAAATGAATGTTAACTACAAAACAAAAATTAACAAAGCAAGAGGCTACATGGGTCCAGAGAAAGAGTTATATGTGGCTTATATGAGAGAAAGCCCTGGTTTAGATAAAAGAAATAGGTGGATTTATTGTCTTGTAGACTAACAGAAGACATTTTAAACCATCCCATACATAAGGTGAAACTACATCTTCTCGCATGCATAAAGATTAGAGTCCTTTGGTTAATAAGGAAATATTTGAGTAGAAGGGAAGGTTCCTTTTTTAAGCTGTTTAAAGTAACCACTGACTTACCACAGGGCTCATTTTTTGCCACAAGGACTGAAATGATTTGTATGCTTGTGGGTGTTGTTAAAATCCTGTGAGATATATGGAAGGACCGTAGTTGGTAGGCAGCAAATGAGTAGGAAGGTATATTACCAGTACTACCTACCTGGGTATTGGGCGGGTTGATGATGGCTGCTTAGTAAGCCAGCACTTCAGTGGTCGTCATGGTGCACTCCTATGACTATTGTCCATAAACATACAATCTCTCTTTGTGATACATAACACTTGACAACACTTAACTCCAACAGCTCATTCTTTGTAACTCTAGATCTTCTTGCAGTCAGCACTGTGCACTAGTCCTGCCTCTTGGCAAAATGTTAGGAGCAATAGGTAGAAATAGTAGGTAGGTATATTTATGCAGAAGCATTAGGTAGAAACAGATAAACATTAGACAGAGGTAGTATGTAGGAACATTAGGTAGGAGCATTAGGTACTAGTAATCAGTAGGAACATTAGGTAGGAGCCTCTACAAATATTTTGTTAGAGTTGCCCTCTGCCATTTGCTTGTTAAGGATGTAGCACTAAAGGCTATGAAGCAGCATTGGAATTTACTAGGTATGGAGACTGTTGCTGTGGGGAATGGGAAAACTGGCCACGGCCACCTGGCCGCAGACCAACTCGCCATGGGAAACTGGCCGCAGCAGGTAGGCCGCCGCAGACAGCTGTCAGTCATCCTGCCACCTGACTTGAACCACACTTGACCTGATTGAAGCCTTACTTCTTAAACTCGCTGCGGGAAACTGGCGAGGTTAGGTTAGGTTAGGTTACGTTAGGTTAGTTTTACTAATTTTGTCAACAAAAAGTTCCATATGGCGGCAAGTTGGTTGCAGCGATTAGTCTTACTGCTAAATAGGGGGTTAGTAGGCCATGGCCAGTGTCCTGCGGCGAGTTGGTCTGCTGCCAGGTGGCCGTGGCCAGTTGTCCTAGACCCATTGCTGTGGCCACCCCCTTGAGGGAATTCTAGGTGGGAACAGGCATCAGAGATATAAACAGATAGATAGATAGAATTGCATTATCATACTGTAAGGCATAGACAAGCTGCACAGTTGGTGAGGTATATTACTAACGAAGTTCAGCCTGACCAAATGGAAAATACTGATAAAAGAACTCAGTGAAAGGAGGTTTAGGTATGAATGTCATTTATAAATCTAAATGTGAAAGGATTTGGGAGCTGGTATATGGCACAACCTTTTTGATAGAAGTGAAGTGTCTATTGTTTAGTATTAGAATTACAATTAAGTACATTGATATGTAGATCTTCAGTAGATTTGTACATCTTAAGTTTGGTTAATGCACATAAAGAAGCATAAAAATGGAATAGAGAATTGGAAGGCAACGGACATGTTACCAGAAACAAGGGAGTAAAGTCACAGGTAGATGTTAGAACCAATATTTTTTGCCGACAGTGGAGAAGAGAAGGACAAGGGCAGACATACTTATGGCTTTCAAGTTTCTAAATTGGTTATATTGACAGTGTCAACAGTAAACAGGTTTTAAGTCAACAAAGATTGGTTAACAAGAAGTCATAGTATGAAAGGATAATAAGGAACACATTACGAAGGATGTAAGAAGGACCTCTGTAGCAAGAGGGTGGGGGATGAATGGCATAAGCCAAAAAAAATGAGATTGTGAATGCATATGATGAACAACTTTGCAAAAGTTGTATGTTGATAAAAGATTTTAAGAAATGGAGCCCTTTGAGTTTATAGCTTATTCTCAGTATTGTGTTGTACAGTTAGGTAAAAGAAAGGTAATGAAAACACTCAGACAGAAAACATTTTGCAAACAAACTTTCACTTAAACTTATGTTTTGAGAGCTTTTTCTGTTAAAACTGAATGCTTTTGAGGTAATGGTACTGAAAACTGAATGCTTTTGGGGTAATGGTACTGAGGTGTATCAGCAGGTATCATATCCACAAGTTTTCTAAATGATCTCAGAAATACAGATTTTTCTTGAGTTCCATGATGCCTGAGATAAAGGAAAGGGGACCCTTTTAACCTTATTTGCAGAATTTAAGAATAATGTTCAGGGAACGTGTTCCACTGGCATCAGACAAAACCTCTCTAGATCATACCAGTTTTAGCTGTAAGAAATGATTTAACATGGTCGAATTGAACTGGACCTCATGGGTAATAGCCATGTGTCCTTGCCATGGGACCATGGCTTGTACCTGGGTAGAGAGGCACCCTTTTTGAAGTTAGGTAACCACAACTGCTAAAATATGACATTGTGACTGCACCCAATAACTGTTGCCCCAAAGTATTATGCATATAGCCTCATATGAAACAAAATGTTCACCGAGAGTGACTAACAAAGTGAAAACACCATAAACAACAATTTGCATTAATAAATGTGCCAAAGAAAAGGAAGGAATAAGAGGCCTACCACCTGTATACAAACTTGGATTGCTTATGCCCCTCACACATATAAAATTGTACCTTGATTGGAGGAAATTATATGGCATTTGTTCTCCCAACACCTAAAGTAGCATAAAGGAAAGAATATTTAATTAATTGAAGAGAAGTGACATGTCTTTAACAGAGAAAAAAAGAGTATGAAACCAAGATACAGGCCAGAGGCTGTTGGTAAGGGAAGGCCTCATATGAGGATAAGTGAGTATTTACCTATATTCTCAGTATGGGGAGAGAATTCTATGCTATGGGGCCCTATCTTTTGAACTAACTTCACTATCAAGTAATATTCTAAATATTTGTATGTTGCTGACATTTATAATCTCATCGCTTACTGTATTCCAACCATTTACAACCTTTATACAAAAATGGTACTTCATCATGTCCTTTCTAACACCCTTTTTGTCTAATTTCTTACTATGACCTCTGATTACCCTGTCATTGTATCTCATGAAGAGCTGTTCACTGTCAGTGTAATTCAACAGATTAAGAAACTTGAAGGCAGTACACAGGTCACCCCTTTTTTCTCCCCAGCCTTTCTTTATACCTTGGCTCTTTAGATTCAGATACCAATACCATCTTAATTGCCCTTCTCCTTGTTTTTCCAGTTAAATCTTTGGGCTTCTTTAGGTGCATTGACCAGACTTAAGCAGTTTTGGTTTAATCATGTTGTCATACATATAACACTTGACAACTCTGAACTCACACATTTCATTCTTCATAACTCTAAATTTTCTTGTGGTAAGTTCTGTGTGCTACCCTTGCCTTTTAGCAAATGGTGGGAGCGATAGCAAGAATTAGTAGGGAGGAACACTTATGTAGGAACATTAGGTATAAACATTAGGTAGTAGTTAGTAGGAACATTAGGCTGAAACATTAGCTAGAAGTAGTCAGTTGGAACATTAGTTTAGGAGCAGCATAATCCAGTTTTGGTTTAATCATGTTGTCATCCATAACACTTGACAACTCTGAACTCATGCAGTTCATTCTTCATAACTTTAAATTTTCTTGTGGTAAGTACTGTGTGCTACCCCTGCCTTTTAGCAAATGGTGGGAGCACTAGACAGAATCAGTAGGCAGGAACACATATGTAGGAACATTAGGTAGTAGTTAGTAGGAACATTAGGCTGAAACATAAGCTAGAAGTCGTCAGTTGGAACATTAGTTTAGGAGCCTCTGCAAACACTGCACTAGACTTGCCCTTTGCCAATGATCTGTTGAGGGTGAGGCACTGAAGGCCAAGAAATGGCACTAGAGTTCACAAGTTATGGAGACTCTATTGCCGAAGCCACCCCCTTGAGTGAGTTTCAGAAAGGAACAAGCATCATAGATATAGATAGATAGATAGATAGATAGAGTAGTTTACCAAATAATTCTTTATCGATTTAAATGCTGTTCAAATATTAGCCATCATACAGTTTGCCTCTTTAGCCCTTTTTCTGTTATGAAACTCTGGTGACTGGTTAGGCACAATGTTGAAACCTAGGTTTCTTTTACATACTGAGTCCTAAAGCTTATTTTCCAGTAGGTTATGATCATGCTGAGGCCTACTGCTATTCTCATCCTCATTACTGTACAGTTCCTTAGATTAAATTTCATCAGTCAGATATTATGTCTCCTGATTGGTATTCTTTGCAAACGGTGATTTCTTATTTATTGTCTGAGCAGGTTTACCTTAAAATTAATTGGGTTACCCCAGAAGTTAGTCAGTAACAGGTAATATCTTTACCATATGACAATTGATACTTATCCATGTACCTTATGTCAAAGTACAGAAAAAAGTCTCTTGCAGTAGAACTGATTTTCTTTATCATTTCCACTTTTCTAGCATTTGAGATAAAAGAAGACGAACAATAAATGTATAAAAAAGAATTATCTTAACCAGTATTCATACATTTGTCGTGCTTACCTGTGGTATGACAAGCTATTTTTGCATCCCTAATATTTATGTTTTATATGAGAGTATGGAACATATCATAACATGTGATAACATGTGAAATTGTCTTATTTTAACCTATTTTCAGGCTGGTGATAGTTGTAATGGATGTCCGCAACATATGCAGGCTTCCCTTACCTTGATGCTTATAACAGCAACTGTTTGTAGTAACCATCTGAAAAGTAACCTTGCATCATAATCTATAGTCATTTCTCTAATGTTGTAACTGAAATATGTGGGATAATTTTACCTGTTTGCTTTCATAATTATTAGTTATTAGTTAAGAGTGGAAGTTGTCAGATATTGTTTAATTTCTTAGGGTGCCTTACAGCCTGTACAGTCAGTGTAAGCTGTAACATCAGGTTAACATGTTCTCTGTAGTTGAATTGTAGTAAGATGAACATAAAAGTTTCAAGTTCATTATTCTCAGAAAACTCTTTTATGTTGTGTTCCTAAAGTTATTGTTATAGAATAGATTTTTAGAAAACTGTTATGCAGTAAACCCTCCAACAGAAAATCCTAATTAACCAAGCTTTTGTTCATGTGTTTTGCCCTTAATTGTCAAAGACTTAGCCTTTGTTGAAATGTGATGAAAATAAGATAGCAAAGTTGATTTGCATCTTTTCTAATCTTCAGGCTCATAATTCCTCTTGTAGGGAACAGGAAAGAAAATTTTAAATTTCTGTGGAGCAGTAATTGATGTATTATTCTACATAATCACAAAAAAGTGTAAGCTCATCAAGGCATCTTTTTCATTGCTATCAAAGACATCTAGCTCAGAATTAGAAATACAAACAGGACAAAGTTATTTATTGCAAGTTTATTTTGTTTATAACTGTATTCAAAGGGGAAAAATTATTTATACAAAGGTGCTGCAATCTGTCATGTACTATGAAATTTTAATTGAGGATAGAATTATTACAGAAAATAGTTGACAAATATTTTACTCTACGACATCGCTTCTTTTAATGTCTTTTATATTCTCAAAGGTAATTTGTTAGACTATTTGTCAGGTTTACAGTATCAGTGTTGGTATGAATATATATCAGTTATTTAGTTACATCAGTCATGGACATTTATTCATGAAAACTCTTATTTCTTTGTGTGAAAATTGCAATTCTATTAATCAAAAAGATACAAATTTTTAGTTGTAAAGGGGCTGTAGTGCGACTTTCAGCACAATACGTATTTCACCATAATAACCTTTTCTTCCATGTACTTCCTAAACTGGGGGCTTACTGTACATATATGCATACCTCAGCACAGCTGATATAATTTCTGTCTTGAGGTGTATTTTGCCTTGGTTGTAGGCACTGTCTATGCAACCATGTGCGATAGAAATTACAGATTTCTTATGGCTGAGTATATTTCTGAAAGAAGTGAGTGAAAAATTTAAACATACAGAGGTGAGGTTAATATTTTGATAAGGATGATTGATTAAAGTTAGGTTTGAAGGGAGCCATGGCTTATGGAACATTTGAACTGATTGGAATGAAAGGCATGTCTAGGATGGGATTAAGTTGGCTGTGCAGAAAAGATATAGTAGATTGTTGGTGTGTTTGCTCCTTATAGCCATAAAATTCAAGTTAGATGGATTTGAAATTATTGTAAATGAAACATACTGTGCATGTTGATTTATTTTAGAGAGAACCTGAAGTGATGATTTAGAAGGACTATTGTAATGGGGAACAAGAGTGGTTGGGTAGGATAAGGGAAGAGTTAAAGGTGGGTGTGGGGTTCTAGGAAAAGATGATTTTGTTGGAAGAATGCATGGATTGTGTTCATTCATAGAATTTAATGTTACAAACACGTCTTCAAGATTCTGTTCTACCACATGTTTGTCCAGTATCTGTCTATGAAAAAATTCCATCCATGTTAATGTAAGTTGGATCATATGCATACAGCTTCTCAATTCTCTCACATACATCCTTAGCATATATCCAGTGTGTTGAAGTGAACCCAGACTTCCAAATTAATATTAATACCTCTTAGTTTTTTGCTTCTATCCTTATACCTTCAGCTGTATTGCCATACATCTTCAGCATACCATTTGGCCTATGTAGACCTCACTATACCACATCATTTCAATTCACTCTATCCCATGTATGCCTTTCATCCTTTTGCAAGTTCAGGCCCTGTTCACTCACAGTCTTCTTCACTCCATCCTTCTGTCTCCAATTCACTCTCCTATCCTCCTTGTCCTCTCCACTTCTGACACATATATCTTCCTTGTCAACCTTTTCTTGCTCATTCTCCCCATATGTCTAAATATTTTAGCACACTCTCCTCGCCTTATACTTGATTGCCACTTCCTGTGTTACTGAGGTAGCGCCAGTAGTAGACAAAAAGAAAGACCAAATCCATTCACATCCATTCTATAGCTGTCATATGTAATGCACAAAACCACAGCTCCCTATCCACAACCAGGCCCCACCGACCTTTCCATGGTTTACCCAGGATGCTTCAAATGCCCTGGTTAAATCCACTGATAGCACATCAACCCCAGTAAACCCCATCATTCCAATTCACTTTATCCCATGCACACCGTTCATCCTCCTGCATATTCAGGCCCTAATTGCTCCAGTTTGGTCTCCCTAGTCTCCTTGTTCCCTCCACTCTCGACATAAATATCCTCTTTGTCAACCTTTCCTCCCTTACCCATATATATATATATTTTTTTTTATATATATACATATTCGCCATTTCCTGCATTAGCGAGGT
>JAUUDW010345764.1:2926-13205 GCA_032361385.1 Panulirus guttatus
TCTGAGGCCGTGGTATACAAGCTGTATACTTCAGTGACGACTGTCTGTCTGGCAACGAAGTTGTCTACCTTGCCTCCCATCAGGCTGGCTCTACCAGTCCACTCTCGGCCTGGCGTTTGTGCTGTGTCCGCTCTGACGCGTCGTTTGTGTTGCGATTCAGTATTGGGTTTACGTGTTGCAACCAGTGGTCGTCTTGATGCCTAATTTGTCTTCGTTAGGAATAGATATTATAGTCTATAGTGACAGGTTGTTGTAGGATGATAGCCTGAGCGACGGAACGGCACTTTTCCCGAGGTCTGATTGGTTATGAAGGATTTGTCTGTCGGTAACGTTGATTTTAGTGATTTTCAGATTACTTTGATTTTTGCTTAACTTAATCTTGCTGCTTTACTACCAACCGTTATTTTTTTTCATGAATTTTTCAGAAAAGCCTTCGATGGTAAGATTACAGGGTTATGTGTGACTGGGTTATCTCTGGCTAGTTATTATGGACTAGAAGTTGGAGCTAAGGCGACTAAATCGGAAATTTAGGGTGGGATGGAAGTAGATTTGGTTGCCACAGATACTCCCTAAGTCTGTGTGAAGTTCATTCTGATGGCAGCAGCAGTATTACAGGACTGAAACTAAAGAAATCAGAAAGCAAACGGTGAGACAGGGAAGAATTAGACACTGGAATATGAAATGAGGGGTAGGAAGAAAAGGTGCACGAGAAATTTGGAACTTGTGGTAATAGTCGTGCCTTAAATTTTGAAATCATTCACTTAATTCCTTCTTTCGACGAGAAACCCAGAATAATTTTTCCTTCAGTATGAGGAAAATTGCAGACTTTGGAATAGTCACGAGATATTTGGTCAATTATGGTTCAGACAGCACTTGTTTGAAAGACTGAGTGTTCAGCAGTATGACTAAAGAGATCTGCCAGGACTATACTTATAAAAGCGATCCTTCAAGAATATGATACGGTCTTAGCTTAGGACAGATTACGTAGTTTAAAACAAGATGCACAAAGCTACATAGGATGTGTTGCTGACGAGAACTTTTCATCGTTGGATTAGGTCTTGTTCTGTGAAAAATTTTTACTAAAAAGAAAAAAATGTGGAAGAATTTAAACGTTCTGTATTCCTCGATGTTAAGGTGTATTTAGAGGAGCGCTAGGTGACCTTTGAGTAAAGCTACCACTTTAACTATTATGCACTGACCCAGTAAACCTAAACCCGAGTAGTCAGGGTAGCAGTAAGCCAGAGGGCCAGTCGTGAGTCATCAGGGCGAGTCAAGTGATCAGGTTGCTCTGCTTGGTAAAAGTTTCACAGCCTCTGCTATTTTAGGCAAAGTCATACATATGATAAAGGATATCGTTTGGATCTGGTGATAATGAGGTTAGCGGAGTAGTCGCCAGTGGTTTGCTACGATTGCAAGTTGCGAGGTCATATTGCTAATTGCCCGAGGAGGAACAGTCTCTTGTTAGCTGATTGGAAGGAGACAGGGACTGGTATCAGTCATTCATACAAGTCTTAGTAAGGATTGTGAGAGGAACAGCCTCTCGTTTTGTCCTCAGGAGGAGGCAGCAATGAGTTTAACCCGATGCAGTAATAAGACTGTTCGAGTATTTCACGTATGAGGGATTAGTTTCCAACTTATTCGGATGTTCGATACCCTGTTCATCTTTTGAGACGCTGCCGCTTCGCAAAGTACTGTTGAGAACTATTATACCGATGAGCGTGTCGTTCTGAATGGTGTAGGATTGAGCAGTCCTTGTCCTTTTCGCTCGAATGTCACCTGTAGCTGTTCAGGATTCTCTTCCCTCCCAGTAAAAAGAGCCACTTTCTCTTTCGCCAGTGACCTTGCAGGTAAACTGGTCGTGCCGATTCCATTGTTAGCTGGGTTCCATCGCTAGTAAGCCCCACAGACTACCTTGAAAGAGAGTTCACTCATCATTTTCCTAGTTGTGATGTGACGCTGAGCATGACTGTTCGTTATGATCTCAGTCTCCCTATTGTGCGAATATGACTGATGTTCTGACGAAAGTTATTTAGAGGTCAGTAGTCTTTGACGATAACACTTTCGAGTTTAGGGAAGACCTTGAACCACCCTTGATCCCAGTGGTAGTAACGGTAGTAATGAGGAAGTGATTATGCCCATAGTTAAGCTTGCTTATTAAAGCTGAGAGAGAGTATATAGGTCCTGCTTGATAACTTGACTCTGCTCTTGAGGGACGCTAAGTAGTGGTACAGGCTATAACTTAGTCTGGTTTCCTGATGAAGTTATAGAACTACTTAGGTGCTTGCTGGTAAATGTGTGGGGTTGCATCAGCTAGTTGTTTCCGCACCTTGTAGGCAAGTAGTGGTTGGTCTTGCACGTGATTTTCCTGAGTGGGTGCTGAGGTGAAAACAAAAACTACAACAAAAATTTGAAACATTTCTTTTGGCCTTAGGTGAGGAAGGGTCAAGATGTCAAGACATGTCACTAGTATCAGCTAGCCGGAAAGCCTAATAGCGTAATCGCTCCCTGCTCCACTAAAGCCTGTCGGTGTCTTCAAAGAACCGTTTAATCACCATAGAATTTGTAGGTTTCGTGCCATAAACTAGGGCAGAATCTGCATTTGTTTATCGTGTGCGCTACCAGCTACCACCCGTTACCCTTAACCTATTACCTTAAGTATTTCTGCTATAGTCAGTCAAATGTCTCGCAAAGTTCTTTACTGAGGCTGGCATTCCACATAGTATTTTCTGAACAGGGTTCGAATTTCAATGCCGGTTTGTTTCGGCAAATTAGAAAATTCTCTGTGAAACCATATCCAATCAGAGCGTACAATCCTGAATCATAAACTATCGGAAAATTTCGCCAGACAATGAAGTCAGCGTTAAAGTAAAATAATGAAAGATGGTCAAGGATTAGGACGGTGTTCTCATGTTGCTGCCTGACATTGACGAAGGTAAAAGGTCATGAAGATCTGAAGTATGCTAAGAAATTTGGATCTAGGTTGAAACATGTTCGTGAGTTTGCATGAGAAAATCTAAACTTGTTCAGGCGGTGATGAAAAAACAATTCAGTAAGAATGCTCGTATGTAGAACCTGGAAAATCTGTTTTCTCTCCTTCCTAAGGATAGTTAATCGAATATTTTGTTCCAAGTAGAGTAAAGGTTAATGATGCAAACTGTGGTAGAAATACCTGACCGTAGAATAGAACGCTTTGTTCACTTTACCTACTCAAGAAAAAAAAAGACATTGTTCAAAACCCCTCAAATGACGACCGGAAGTCTCTGGACAATCCCGTCTATTTTGTAATAACGACTTTTTTGCTGATCTTCACTCGTATTGCAGCAACTGACGGCATCTCAGTCGAGTGACCTGGAGCGCCTGCTGGACAACTTCAGACTCGTTTGCCAGGATGTCCCGAGAGCTTCTCTGGGACTACAACATGGTCTTCCTGGTGGGCCATGCAGCTCCCAGGCCCACAACAAGACAAGCTCCGCTACGGGAGAAACGCTACGGAAGGAGGTCTAGCAGAACCCAATAATGGCAACGGAAAGACAGAGTTTGTCATTAAACTTGACATTCTCAAGGGTTACTGTCAGGTGGAACTGACAGAGAGGACGGATCATCTCAGCCTCTGACACCTGGTGGCCTGTAGCAGAATTACGTCGCGCTATTCTGTAGAAGAATCGCATCAGCTACGTTCAAGCGCATTGCCTCTGGTGTCATAGCAGGTTTGGGGTGTGTGTAGATGGCTAGGTCGTGGTGTACTCTACGTGGGAGGAGCACTAGCAAGACTGAAGGTCCTGTTTACACAGTCTGGCAGAAGCAGAACTGTCAGTCAGCTTGGCTGAGGGTGAGTTTCGTCTCGCCATTGTGGTCTTCTTAAGCCACCTAGTGGGCCGCGGTCAAGTCGCCCTAGTAGCAACGAAGGTCGAAGCCAAACAGCAGTTACCGCCTCCAACTGATCGCAAGTCTCTAATGGGTTGTATAGGCATGGCTGGATATTACGGGAGATTTTGCCCTAGCTTCTTCCAGGTCAATGCTCTATTAATCGACCTGGTCAGCTCGAAAAGAAGCCCCTCTGGACACCAGAATTCCAGACCTCCTTTGGACGGCTAAAGTCCTTGCTTACCTATGCCCCACTACTGCGGACACCAAACTTTGCTAAACCATTTTTCCTACACATAGACGCTAGAGATACTGGGACTGGCCCTGTGCTCCTATAAGCTGGGTCGATATAATCTATACCCCGATATAATCTATACCCCGTGCTTGTTTGCAGCGTTTCAGAAGTGCCAACGAAATATCACCATTGAAAGATTTAGCTCTATCAATATCCGTAGAAAATTAAATGTATACTTAAGCAGTGCTATGTATCCCATGATAATCCAGGGATCATAATCCCTAGAAATTTCTAAGACTAATAAAAACCAAAGATCAAGGTCATTGCGGATACAACAGTTCCATCTAGAGTGACACATCATAGCAAAGAGCAACGTTTTAGCTGATGCATTGTTCCGTGTAAAAAGTGCTGATGTTTGTGTTTTAATAAAATTCATACATCAATTTTACCGAAGGGGGAATTGTGTGATGGACCACGGCGGTTTGAATTGCCCTGTTGCTAGTTAACTGACCCTAGCTTACTCTTTTGGTCTTGGAGGGACTCAATACTTTAATATAAAATGTATTCTTCTATTATTTAAATTTGTTCATTACACATTACACTAAATAGTTAGTATTTGAGACACTGGTATGCGAGCTGTATATTTGTGACTGTCAACGAAGTTGTCCAGGTTACACCGCCTGTCTGGCGTGTTTCACTAACCCATTCCGGGCCTGGCATTTATACGAGCTGGTTCTCCTCCTACCTACTCTGTGGTGAGTCAGCCTTGGGTTTACGAGTGGCAGCCAAGTGGCTGTTTATTTTCATTATCATTACCATTATTACTGTATATTGTTTACTTTGTGACTGATGATTGTTTGATGGATTGAGTAACATAACTGCATTTTTTCCTATTTATTTGTGTATTCAGTAATGTTAAACCAGTTGTACATTAAAGTTAAACCAAAAGTTACATTGTTTTGATATTTCGTCATACTACTAAGCTTGTTAGGCTTATCACCCCGAGCCTAACGACTCGTAACATAAGCCAGAATGGGAGTTAGACCTCTGGCATACTTGGGGGACACAAGGTATGCCTTGTTGACCTGTAACTGGGAAAACTCTTGGGAAACTTGTTTGAGAAATGTACAAGAAAAGTCAAATGTTGATTTGGTAGAGGTTGGAGGAGAGAGGACTACAGGTGAAATCGTCCACAAACTGAGGAAAATAAAGCGCCATAGAACGCGGCTTCATCAAGATTGGCATAGAAATGTTAAGGTTGAAGTACAGGAGTTTCATTACTATGGGTAAGAACTAGCACGATTTATCAGTTGAACATCTTATAACACTACCCTTGACTGGAATAGTTTTGTATTGAGTAGAGAGGGCAGAAATTCGAGGGACGCGACAAGCTACTGAGCCAGATCCAAAGAACGAAAATACATAGCACAGGGCTCGGTCAAAAGAATCTCTGCTACATGTTCACCACAGCTAGAGGCATCCTGGCTGGTGAAGCGGTGCTGATTCCAAGGAAGAGTTCTGCAGAATCTGTGGAACGAAGCCAACTGAGCCTTTGAGGATGGAGACATTGGAAAAGCATTCAATGGTAATACTACATCCTTGAAGAGTCTTCCTATAACATGTAAAAAAGAGATTTGAGTGTGTTAGTGATCGTGTAGTTACCTATTCATAGAGTCAAAGGATTTTTACAAAAAATGGTTCTCTTTTTGGGGAGCTTTACATTAGTATTCCCCAGTTTAACTTCTATAATTCATGTCTTTACTCCTATGAATGTATGCACAAAAACGTCCCAGCCTAAGCCAGGAATTAAGACTGTCTTTAAATTTCACTTTTTATGACATCTTGTACTATTTATACATGCAGGACATGCTAGCATCTGGATGTATTCCAGTTCCCAACCTTATCAGTACCTCTGTAAAAATGGTAATCATTGCCTAATACAAATAGTGATGACAATCATCATACCGCAGTGGGGTCCTGGTTATGATTAACAGTGGCACCACTTATGATCAGCATTAGGGGCACAAACATTCAGACGTGAAAACGTTGGAATGACTTTCTACTGAACTCCCTTCTTGAGTCCATCATCAATGGTTCCCGAGTCCACATCCTCTTCTTTTCCCATCCAGTGGGAGAAATCTTCAAACCTTTAAGCATCGTGGTTTTGTGTACGTCTGAAGCAAAAGTGCTGATCCTTGGTGGAGCGTGTGGCCTACTGATGGTTGTTCCTGATCCAGTCCCTGTACTTGCTGACGCGAGTGTACACGCCAGGGTTTTCAGGATCGGCGCAGAGGACGCCCCAGGACACGATGCCCACCACTGCCCATCTCTGTCGTTTGCCTTGTTGCAGCATGAGTGGTCCACCGCTGTCACCCTGCAGGAATCCGCGAAGAGGAAAGTTACTCAAAAATCTTAATTGTTTACGAATGACTGAGGGAAGTAAGATCAACATCTACGTGCACACTAAATCACTTCAACATCACATCAGCATACCATATCAAACTCCAGATCTCTTGTTGACGACAAAGCGAATAAAGGTAACACCATAATTAATGTAAACCAATCTTCATTTATGAAAGTTCAGATGTTAAGCTTTGCTTCATTCGTAACAGAGAGCTGTAGTCTAAAAACTTATCTGAAACAGATAACCGTGTGACACTCATTCAAACTGTTTACGGGACTTTCTTAAAGACGGGGAAAATCTATTGCTTTAATGAAGAGAATGATGACGATGGACCCCTGTATGACATTTGGATTAAACTTGGTCTTTCACTTTCCTATTGCTCGTCCGTCAGGTAACTTGCATTTGCAAGCTGTCGCATAGATTCATTGACTATCTCCTACCATAACCATAATCATCTACAGACGCGTCTCGCATGCAACTTATTACAAAATGCAAATATGGTGGTTAGCACAGCCTAGCTCGTCTTGGCAGGAGAAGAGAATTTCCTCTTTCGCTCGAGTAGTTTTACTCTTATTTACATCACTGTTCTCATGAGCGGTTTCCATGCGCTCGAGTTAATTGAAACTATAATGTAGAATAAGTATGAATGTTTCCTAGAACAATATGAAATCAAAACGTTTTGCTGGATGAGTTAGCCTGGTACATTTATACACACTGGAATATGAGTTTTGCAGGATGGACGCAACGACCGATGGTTAAGCCCGCTCGCCAAGATTAAGGAATGCTGTATGTATATTGCAGGTGGCGTCACTTTGTGATCGTCTCCATTACACAGCCTTTCAGCAACAAGCAGCTCGAACGACGAATATGCGCTCTTCGATCTAGGCCACCGACGTATTAGTTAGCATCCAGCTCACTGACGCCATACTCTGCTCATCGGAACCTCGCAAACATCTCATCGACACTATCCTGTGCGCATCCCAGCTGCACATAGTCGACGTCTGCTTCATACAGCTGTACTCTTGGAATCTTCAACGACTGCTGTCTGTGAGCTCTTTATGGAGTCACACTGCTTCCATAGGTTCTTCTAAGTACGAGAAATCTGCAGGGTTAAACTGTAGGCTGACCTACGGGAAAATTCTCCTAAACTGAGCTAGACTAGTCTTTCCATTTTCACCTCAGAACTGGTTAACAATCAACGTTCTTACATGATGCAAGTAACCTCTTTAATTACTACTGTTACATACTTTGTTCTTGTTAGCTACACGGGTATCCAGCTGGACACTGACATCACAAGCCTATGCCTCGGACATTGATGATCATTCTGATCTTAGTTGACACAGCTCAATGATAATGGATAGCAAACAGTACCCAACAGTGTGTATCTTACTACATTCATTCAGCGAGTTACATTTCTACTCTGTGTGTTGTGTGTAATCATTGTGTACCAATCCAAGTAGACCCGCCGCGAAACAAATACAAGAAATTACACACTCTGTGGAACTGTGAGTCTTTCTCATCTAACATCATTACCAGCGGTGACATGAATTATTCATATCTCTTTTTTCGTCAAGCTTCGTCGCACTCTGGTTGAGGTTTGGGTTGGAGTATTATTCCATTACCGTCTGGGAAATGGCTACCTTCCCCTGACTCGGATCCTGTCTGTGGTAATCTCCTTTTTGTTTGGTTTATGTAAGTGCGTTTGCCTTTAATATTCGTCCACTGGAAATGAAAATATTATATCCAACACGTTTATATAACCTCATTCCCTGCCTACTGTCTGCACTCCATGCTGTTGCTGGTAGTCGTGTTTACAGGTTATGGCCACTTGGGTTGATTGCCACTCTAGCGTGGCTGGGATCTCAGCAGCCAGTGGATAATGCAGTGGTCATTTGCTCATAAGTATTATTACTGGTATAAAGTTCATAATCCTCCCAGAAGACGCAACACTGGCAGCTCCTCCCTTCCTCATACAGACAGGATCTTCGAGGTGTACTACAACAAGCACCCATTGGCTTTGCTGTGTCATTTCTATTATGTTATTTGAGAAGTACATTTGTTTCTATCTAAAGTCCTTATCAAATGAGACACTAAATAATAACACAGAGTACAGAACTGTCAGGAAAGACACATGACCGCCAAGTGGTCTCCTTGTGAACCTCGTTGTCACTGTCAGATGACCACCCAGTGGTCTCCTGGACCTTGCGAGTATCGCCTACAGGTGCCATATTAGAGTAACTACCTGAACCACCTGTTTGGCTTGGCTTCCTACGTAAGTTAAAGACTAATCACATCCTGTATCTTGTTTATCAGTTACATGATACCTCCTGACCTGGAAATGTTTCTGTTACTGCTGTCTGTAGCTCAATGTCACAACACGCGTGTTTGTTAAAAGGAGTTGTGTGAAGCATGAGAAGGGTGGCGGGCAGCCCTGATCTCTGGACAGTACGAACTGATACTAACCTGGCAGGAGTCCTTACCGCCGGCCCTGTCCCCGGCACAAATTTGCTTGTCGATGATGTCCTGTTCGTAGACAGTGTCACATTCGGTGTTGTTCCACACGGGCACCGTCACCTCCATCAGCACGTCCGACACAGGGCCCCCGTAGTAAATCGTCCCCCACCCTGCACGTAGGTAAACTGGATTACATTCAGCTCAGACAGACAGACAGGAGTAACTTGCCAAATGTATGTACCGTCACGTACCGCAGGGAGCTTAGTAGTTGTGAAAATGTAAGGAAGTGGTAGCCTAACACTTCTGGAAAATAACGGTCCCATTTGTAACATGTACGTCAATGGGGTTTGAGAGCAGAATTGCTATCGCGGTAACTTAATGTCTATCAGTCTGTCAGTGCATTAGCTCGTCTTCAGTATCTGCTCTGTAAATATATGGTAACCTACCGACGGGCACTCTGCCCTGCGGCCGAAATGACCAGTTCTAAAACTGCGCGGACGATATGCAGACGGAAGTGACCCGCTGCAGGTGTGGGGGAACTCACAGTCATGGGGGCGTTGAGGTTGTCTCGCCTCTCTTTGTTCAGTGGGCCTTGTCCTACAACAGTGTTGGAATGTCCTGGTGTTACGCTTTGTTCTTAGTGTATTTTTCATTCTGATTATAGAATTATAGTAGGCCGTATAACAGTAAAAGATAATCCATCAATTCAGCGAGAAAATGTGATGCTTTGGTTGATAGTTAACCGGTGCAGTAGTAATAGAAAAAAAAGAAGTGTATTATCCGACAAAGGTAAATGCCCTTGATGACCACAGATAAGAATCATTGTACGAGTGCACAGTGTTTGCCAGACAGTGGTCAGGGACTGGCGCAGAACTGAGCAGATCTCGAATACGTTATGAGCCCACTCACTTGTCATGGTGTCGGAGGAGGCAGCAAAGGTCGAATGTTGGTGGACTGGACATTGATCTGGAGACACGAGTGTGAAAGAAGAAAAACGTGGAGCTTTTTGACTACACAATCCTAGCTCATTGTAACGCGTAACTCGTAGGTATCAGTCGCTACGTAACGGCGACTTATCGCAACACTGCTGTGGAGGCCGGTAGGTCAGGAGCTGGGGAGTGTTGGGGGATAATACTGGCCCAGGAGCTGGGAGAGCAGTGATTCAGGGGCTGGGGAATGCTGGGGAAACCATTGGCGCACGACCTTGGGAGTGTTGGGGAGACCAGTTGCTCAGGAGCTGGGGGGTTCTGGGGGAGTATATCGAGGTGCTGAAGAGTCCTGGAGGGCAGTGGCCTCTGGATCAGGACCCAGGGAGTCTTAGG
>JAUUDW010345985.1:0-13201 GCA_032361385.1 Panulirus guttatus
TTATATCATTGCATCAGGTAAGCTATAATTGATTTTCCCTTTTTTTTTAAGTAATCTGATAAGTTATAATGAGGAGATTGGCCATTACAGTACTTGTTAAAATATTGAGAATGGGAAAGATGTACAGAATAAAATAAACTTAGGTAGAACTGAGTTTGTTTCAGCAAAGCAAATGGTAAGTAAAGTAAGATAATAATGAAGGTAGAAATACCAAGTAAAGTAACGCATGCCCGAGAGGCACATTAGTGCAAATGAAAACAGATATTGCAGTGGTTAAGGTTTGCATATTCCAAAATTGTTGTTTGGAATGCTATTATCAATACATATTTCAGCATCAAAACCTTTTTTCTGTATTTATGGAAGAAGTGAGAATGTGTGAAAGAATATAGAATGTCATGGCTGTAATGTTCAAAGAAAATTTGGATATGAGTGCCGAGCTATGAATGTGAAATGTTACATGATTAGATGTAAAAAGTAGATACTCATGGCAGTTTAAAATATTTATGCATGTCCTTTTTCCGTGTGAGGATTTTTCCTTGATGGCTCAGTTTCCTGGTCATGAAACTAACTTGCTAAAATATGAAAGGCAAGTGGGTATATAAAACTGAAAGTCAGAACTTATAGCAGCATCATATTTTCAGGTTCCCTGTTGTGAGTGTTGGCCTTGTTCGGTGGATAGAGTGCGTAGTGAAGGAATCAAGTTATTTTAAGTTATGTACTGAATCGACACCTACCCACCTGGCACTCTTAGATGAGGTAGTGTCTATCCATCCTCTCCTCCACAGCCGTGTCCTCTGTTTGCTCATAGAATTGTTTGAATCAGAGTTTCAAGATTTGGAAATTCTTGTGCAGGTAAGGGACCGATCATATTACTGCAGAATCATTTCACTGTAGTTTATTTTTCATAGTCTAATTTTCTAAGAACTTCACTGTGGTTTATTTTACATAGTCCAGTTTCTTAAAACTAGTGATTCCTTACCATTATTGGGTTATTTTAATTAATCCATTGTTTTATTTGATAGTGCATATTTTTGATATTTTATATCATTCACAATGCAGCTCAGTCACAAAATTGATATAGGTTTAGTTACTTAATTTTGAAACATGAAAAACCTGGTATCCTGGTTTGCTGCAATTTTTTATGCTTATCATTAGTAAAACTTGAATATGATTGAAGTACGTTAATGAACTATCTTCAAACTTTAACTCAGCAGCAATACTAAAATCATTTGTTGGAGAAATATGCAGATTGTTTGGTTTTCAGCTAAGAGAAGAATTTTCTACTGTAAGAAGCAGTAGTACACTGGTAGCATTTTTCAACCCAGGAAGCATGGGTTTAGTCTCACCATAGGTGAGCAGAGTTAATAGGGACTTATCTGCTGGATGTAAAGAAGGCCAGTCACTTTGTCATATGAAATGTTTATACTAAGCTAAGTTTTATCACTTGGGTTGCTACCCACTGAAGAATGGGGAATGAAAGCACAGAAAGATGATTGTCTTGTCTCTGCTTTCATCATATGATGATTTTCCTTTTGCCTTGCTGATACATATAATGTCATGAATCAAGAAATATGCTGTTCATCTTTCGTTTGGAAGGTATTATAATCTTTTGACTACCCGACAGCTGGAACTGCGAAAGATGCTCCTGGACCGCATGGTGAACCTGCTGAGCCGTGGATGTGTCTTACCAGTAATGAAATACATCAAGAATTGCTCTACTAAGGGTGACACCGATATTTCTCTTATTCGCTACTTTGTGCGGGAGGTAACTAAGCTGGATATCTTTGCAGTAATTTGTGGATTATAATTTCTTTGATTAACACTAATTTTAATCATATATACATCAGTTGGATCATACTACAAATGAGCACCTTCACACGACTTTAGTTTATCTCTTCGTGTTGAAGAAAACAAATTCTTCCATGCTGCTGCAGTTCTTCTTGATTGTTCATGTTGCATATGAAGTTGAGTTGTATATCTTGTGATATTGCTTATCAGGGCCTGCAATTGGTTGTTAGTGGTTTAGTGCATTTGATACACGTACAGGGCATGGAGATGGTATATAAGGTTTGTAGTGGGTGCACAGTATGCGTAATTGTTTTATGGGGTAGGCAAGATTTGCTCAGGGTGACATGTTACCTGCTTTATGTAAATAGTATATAGTGTGCATTGGTAATACTCAGGTCAGGTGTGGTAAATAGAAGGATTAGGTAGTGCACAAGTGTTATAGATTGATAGTTGAACACAAAGGTGGGTGATTTAGCCACTATTATCTTGTTTTGATTTATTAAGGGATGACAAAGTTATAAGATTATGAATTCATTGCCTCAGCTTAGCCAGAGGTAGATGGTGTTCCATCCAGATGGAATAGTGTACACAAGCATTTGATATTGTATGAATAACTAACAAGTTGAAGTTATTAATATCGTTTATTCATTGTTTATGATTTTTCTTCACAACAGGTACTGGAGATTGTGGCACCACCATACACAGTAGAGTTTGTCCAGCTCTTCTTGCCACTGGTGGAGAATGAGGATATCACAGGCTCCATGAACACAGACAGTGACTTGGTGAATGAGTTTATAGGTAATATATGAGAAAGATATGTAAGTATGAGTAAGGTTTCAGCAAGGCTATGCCTCAGTAGCTATGAGTTTGGATGGATTGGCTAACTTGCAAAGCCAGTATGGTCAAGGAGCATATTCTTTTTCGTACTTGTTTGCCATTTTCCGCCTCACTTGCCATTTCCCTCCCAAGGGATAAGAGCCAACAACAGATGAAGAAAAGGCCTCGTTTGCTCTTGTACTGTTTCTGTGGTTGTTGAGTTTTTTGCCACCCAGAATTCTTTTTACTAATGTTTCAAGTAGAACGTTTATGAAATTAGAAGAGCTTAAGATTGAGTGTTTGAAGATAGAATGGGATTAAAGATAGGTATCAGAATAAATGAGGAATTTTGAAATATCTTGTTGTGAAGGGAGTTGTTGATAGGTCAGAATGGATTATTAAGGTTTTTAAGCATATGAATTTTAAATATTAAGGAAAAAAGAGACAATTCAGGTAGTTCCATGAGGTAACCAATAGTATGTGAACCAAATTGAGAAACATAAAAACAGAAATAACTGCGATGCAAACCCCAGGATTGTACTGACATGATATAGTTCAAGAGGTTTCTTCTGAATTGTTATTTAAAGATTGTACATTATGCCATCATACATGACAGCAAAGGAATGGATGTGAGCAGATATGGCCTTTCTTTGTTTGTGTTTGGTGCTACCTCACTAACGCAGAAAACGACGACCAAGTGTGAACAAAAAAACCATACCATTTACCAGGATGACTGGTGGTCTTTTGTATTCATGTGCATAAGTCTCATGTAGTGATGGCTTTGCTGCCCTTCTTGATGCATCCTCAGAAGATAAGTCATACACTCCATATGTAGTGTATTTTCTTTGGTTTCAAAACCACATATGGAGTGAGAATTCAACACACCATGTACTTCATGCTGCTGTTATACGATAGCAGTATACCAGGTGGAAGGAGTGAGCTTTGTCATGAACCTTTACCTTTTACGGAGTTGACCTTTGGTGCAAATTTCAGCCCTTACCTGGCTGATGACTCAATTTGTGTTGTGCAGATTTAATGCTTTAGCTAGCCAAAAACACTTTCTACATCATTAAGAAGGGGGTTTAAGTATTTCTTGGGTAGGTTATAATGAAGCAAGATTGTGCTTCAGGATATGTGCTACATAGAGCATCAGGACCCCCAGTTTTGGAAGGTATCTTCTGCTTGCCCATGCTGAGCAGGGTTGTGAGCAAGTTTGCAGTGTCTTGGACTGCCAGATCTTGTAACTGTCAGATTCTGGGTGATGCAGTATGTATCATCAGCCGGCGAAGTCATTGTTATGACAGCGAGGTATTCGTGACTGAAATTGTTTATTATTATGCTTCTGTTTAGTAGTATGCTTGTGCCTTGTTGCCCTCCCTATCAAAAAGGAAAGCTAAAACATCATGCTGGCACTTCTTTCTTGTTGAGGTTTTGGTCTGTGTGAGAAACAAAGTATTTAGAGAACACTGGTTAGAAACTTCCATCATAACTGAACATTGATGAAAGGCTCTGTGCCTACCCAAAGTGAATATAAAGGTCCCTTGCCTGCCTTGGGTTTGCCAACAGTGCTTTTGTGTATACATGCCATGAATAATGTACACCATTTTACCAACCACAGAATCAAGTTTTTATTGCACACAGCACCTCCAAATTTTTTTTCTGTGCACTGGGTGTTTGTCATGTGACCACAGGCTACTAGTAACCCAGCCCAATGGACCACCATTAGGAAGACTCTGGAGGAGTGTCATAAACAGGCGATGTTGTTTGGGCAAGTGTTGGGGTAGCCTTTTGCGCTTTGTAGCTGGTTGTCTGACGTTTGGGAGTATGGAGGCATGTTATCAGAGGAACATACTGCCATTATAGTATTACATTACAATTTTGTACATCATTTCTTTCTACATTGAGAGAATAACCATTTCTTTGTTTTTGAAGTATAACATGCTTATTTTTAACTTTGAAGGTTTCGTTAATGGAACTTAAGGTATGTCTCTCATCTCATGAGGCACACTGCTTCTTTCTCCATTTTCCACAGGCCTTGTACCTTGTCAACCACAGGTTTCCAACCTTTAGTTTGTCCAGGAATGCAACCCACATGGTCGGCATGGGACTTCTGTATCATACATTCATTTTTGTCTGGGTGAATTTGTGATATGTCTGTTTACTGTTTATTCAGCCACAGAAATGTGTCTATTCTGCATTAGGTTGTGTGGAGGATCACAAGACAGAGGTAATAATGGAGTGATGATGACTTGGCATCTGGAGGCAGTAGTTGATGGAGCCGAGAACAGTTATGTGGTATATGGAGGAAGTAGCTGATAAGCCATGGAAAAGAGTAAATTCAATAAAAGGAGAGTTGGTAAGCTAAGTATGGCATGCATGATATTTGGAGGTAGTTGTTAAAGCCAAGGATGGATTGATGTTGCATCAAGTTGATCAAACCAAGGATGTGAGTGATGTGGAATGTAAAGGTATTTATTATAAAATATATGATGAAAGATTAGGGTAGTATGAATATATAGTGATGATAAATGAAAAACTTTTAAGTTGGAGTTAAATTTAGGAGAGAATAAGAATAGGAAGGGTTAACAGTAAGTGTAAGGTTACAGGCAGTGCCAGCATGTTATGTTAGAGAAGGAATAGTATCTTGCACAGAGAAATAGTAGTCTGGAGATGATTACCTGCAGGTTTAGGAAATTATGTAAATAAATGCTATGCTTGTATTTCATTAATCACTCTTTTTGATAGTTGATTTTCTTTGTTTCAGCCCACTGCAAGTCCAACTATTATGTCATGTAGAAGGATTGTTGAAGCATCATGAATAATGAGATACTCAGGTAAAGTTATTTAAGGAAAGTGGTACTAATTTACCTGACAATGAAACCTACTTGGCAAAACCTCAGCCACTGTGGTTGTATATCTCTTAGAATTAGTGTTTCATCTGAACTCCCACTGATCCCTCAGCACGTCACTTGATTAGGCTGACAACATCAGTAGCCTCACTGTTGTAATGGCTTATTCTCTGTAAGCTACAAGTGAGTATGTGTGGCATGTAAGCTACAAGTGAGTATGTGTGGCACAGGAGCTGTACATCAAGCATCCCTCTTGCACTGCCACAACCGCAGTCTTTACCTATCATCATAAAGTACAATACTGATCTCATCTTACTTATCTTGTGGTTTCTCACTAGAAGCAAGTGTCTGTCTTCCTACCTGGATGATATCAACACTGACAACTCTGCTATCAGTCTAACACTCTCAGACAGACACCATATCTCGACTAGTATCACTTTTGTAATGATGCTCTAACCTGACTAAACACCAGCACCATATTAGTATTGCCAACTGGCCAATACCATTACTGTCATTGTGTTGCCACATGGCCAACACGAGCAGCATTATTATGTCCGTCATCTGGCCAACACTAGCACCATTATTATGTCTACCATCTGGCCAACACTAGCACCATTATTGTGTAACCATTTGGCCAATGCTAGCACAATTATTGTGTAGCTACCTGGCCATCACTAGCACCATGATTGTGGCATCACTTAGCCAACACAAGCACCGTGATTGTGTTGCCACCTGGTCAACACGAGCATTATATAAGTGTCGCCATCTGGTCAACACGAGCATTATATAAGTGTTGCCATCTGGACAAAACCAGCACTATAAGACTGATGCTGCCTAGTTCAAAGTTGAATCAACCAGTTGCTGTAACCTTGGCACACATCTTTACTTAGTTACACACTTTTCCTCATGTTGCTCGGTATGGTTGACATAAAAGATAGTAGCTCTTGGTACTCTGAACCTCGTGAAGTGAAAGAATGAAAATTAAAGGTTAGCTATGTGGTTTTCAGTTAACTTGTCATGCATATGCATTATTTTGACAGCTCAAAGCATCCATATCCAAGTTGTCATTTTACACTATGCAGTGGTGTCCCATGCAAAATATTTTTTGATTCCCAGCCATTCTCATATTTCCTTGCATTCCTTGCCTCATTACTTTAATTCCTCTTCATAGTTGGTGGCAGATAATGGCAAGTATTGTCTCTCATGAATTATCTTCTTTTATGAGAAACCTATAGACTACAGTAAGGATATATTATTAGCCATATAAAGTATGGCTGTTTGTAAGTAGAGGTTCAAAAATTTAAAACAATATCAGTAGAAAGTGAGTTGGCAAAGTGAATGTGGGAACCAGGTACAGTAAAACAATAAGCTTGAGCAAGTGAAGAATATGGTATGATTTTCTAAAGGAAACTGAATATCAGTTCCAATGAAAGTAAGATAAGTACATTTAGATTGAAATGTAGGGTATGAGGTGAGAGTGCCAATGAGTGAGGGCACTTGTGAAGGGGTTTTAGGAGTAGGAGATTTTATCAAGAAAGAAATGTGATCTGGTGAAAGTACAGTACCTGCAGAAAGTCTGAGAAATGGGTATCAAAAAAAGAAAATCTTTCATTTTCTTTATTTTAGTACTTAGTGTGACCACCACGTGCCTTCAAAACAGCTTGTATGCATCACGGCATGGAGTCAGTAAGGTTTCTGCAGTAATCAAGGTTAATTCCGTTCGACCAGATGTCTCTGATGGCTTCAAGAAGGCGAGGAATTGAAGAAGTGTTCCTTTCCTGAAGTTTAAGCTTCATGTGAGACCACAGCTCCTCGATGGGATTCAGGTCTGGAGAATTCCCAGGCCATTGAAGGACGTTTACCTGCTTGTCTGACAACCATTTCATGACATTTGCCTTGTGACTTGGTGCACTGTCTTGAATAAAAAAGTTGCAGCTGTGGATTTCATAAAAATTCATCATGTGGTGGTCACGAAGAACTTCAATGTAGCAGTCTCCATTCATTGTGATGCTCTTGGGAAGCACATGAAATCCCCTATGCCCTAACTTTCTATTGAAGCAACCCTAAATCATGACTGAGTCTGGGTATTTGACAGTCCTTTGCACATAACAGGGGTCAAGGGGATTCATGTGTGACGGATGTTTCAACTTGCCATGCCTCACTGTATCATACTGGAAAGTCGACTCACTGCTCCAAAAGACCCTTCTCCAGTCTTCAACAGTGAAATGTTTGTAGCTCCTTGCAAAACTGAGATAAGCATCACGCATCTTGTGAGTCAGAATGGGTTTTATGGTTGGGGAACGAAGAGGCGGGTTCAGGTGTTTCTGGCAACGCTCTTGAATGGTGCATTCTGCAACACTTCTGAGGAGGGTGGGATAGGTTTGCTTGAATACTCTTGCTGTGATGCGCGGATTTATCAATACTTGCCCCAAGATAAGCGCGTCAGTAGTTGCTGAAGTCTTTCTGAGACACCCTGGTACAGATTTACGAGGTTGAATTCACCGTGTGGGATATTCTTGACTTTTACAATGAGGCTGTATATGGCTGACTTACTCAACCCAATACACTGACAAATCTCCTTCACCGACATTTTTCCCTTCCTCAAGGAAAGAATCCAAGCCTTTTCTTGCTGGGTTAGGTTCTTGTACCCCATTCTAAGGTGTGGGTGGGCAGCAGTGGGACAAAGTAAATGAAAAAAAAGGGTCTTTGTTAATCCAGCAGCTCATAGCATCCATCCTCTCTCCAGCTTGTCCTATGAAGAACTGACAAGCTCCTCAGTCTGTGGTGATGGTATCACCCAGGAGAGTTGCCAAGTACTAATCGAGCGAGATCTGAGCATTCAGTAGGCTGATAGACACTGAAATTTTGAGGAAACCCAACCACACAACAAAAGGCCCCATATTCCTTAGACTTTCAGCAGGTCCTGTATATCAGTGGATGAGTCTTTCACAGTCTGTTTCCTGGGCCTACCTAACTAACGTGGGAAATGAAAATCAAGTATAATCAAAAATATAATAATAAATAAAAAAATATAATTATTTATCTATTTATCATACTTGATCGCCGTTTCCAGCATTACTGAGGTAACGCTAGGAAACAGACAAAGAATGACCCATCCAATCACATACATGTACATACACATACACGTTCACATAAATACAGTAAACCCTCAATTAAACAGATTAACAGGGGGAAGGGGTGTCTGTCCATGCCGAAAGTCTGTTAAATTGAATGTAACCTATGGGCCATCTTTTAATACAATATACAATATACAGTAATACAATATACAGTTCACATGCTTTCTTTAAACTTGATGCCATTTTGAATTGTAAGGAATGCAAAATTATTTAATTAATGATGTCACAATTCTGAAATAACAGAAACAACCTGTATACAACCTGACTGCTTGATAGCTTGAAAAAGACTGAGACCGAAGCAGAGTGAGTCTACACCATGCTACTAAAAATAAGTGTGATATGAAATGCACATGGGCGGCGTTTGAGATTTTTAATCTTTTTAAATTACTATCAACTAATGTATTATTATCTGCCATCCATTAAATCTGAAATCCATTACATCTGGGTCCATTAAATCGAGGGTTTACTATATACATACATATACATATATACACATGTATATAATCATACCTGCTCGCCTTTATCCATTCCCAGAGCCACCTCACCCCACAGGAAACATTTCTTCATTATCTCTATATCCCTAAATATGTGAATTATCACAAAAGCAGTTGGACCTTCATGTTTCATTTCCCCTGTTGCTACCAGCAAACACAACGCTCGCCAATGAAGTGGGCGTGAGGGGACTGCGGTACAAACATCAAGGATAAACATGAAACCCTGAAAACTGTATACTTACTACCTACTACTATCTTACTGGTTTCCCTTTGCTTTTCATACACCCCTCAAAACATCCAAGAACTGAATCAGCAAATTTCTGAAGCCATTTTAGGTAGTCTTTGCCCAAAGTTAATAAATGGCAGCATCTAGCCAAAGCATCCCTGTTACATAATTTTGTTTTTATTTGTTCACAAGTTTTCTATTGGATTCAAATCCCACAAGTTCCCAGGCCAGTTACTGAAAAACTCCACTGCACAGTCTTTCAGCCAATCAGAGACTAGTTTGGCAATGTGGGAGGGAGCCTCATCCAGCATGAACACTTAGGCCTTACATTTCTTGAATGAATCTAAAAGAACTGTCAAGCAACAGCTTGTGGTAACTAAATTTGTCCATAGTTTCATTCTTTGGCAGCACTACAAGGTCCTCAACACCGTAATAACTGAGATAATCCCATACCTTAAGTGAAGCACAGGGAACTTTACAGTGCTTGCAATGTACTAGAGGTCAACTAAATTACAGCCTGGGCGCCTGTGCACACACCCACCAAGGCCATCTGTCGCAGAAAAGGCAGACTCATCACTCAACAAGACACTTCTGAACTTAGTTGTGTCCTACACACTTCCAGCAAAAATTGACTTCTGCTGGTGACTACAGGGTTAAAGACAGTTTGAGATGCAGCCTACAGCCCTGGTACTTAAGGCCCTCATGTAAGCAGTGCTGCACTGTCCTTAATGACACATCACTGAGCAGTCTAGGTTTTTTCTTTTAATTCTTTAGCACTTAAATGTGAATCTGCATCCACTTGGCATTTGAGAACATTCAAAGTTTCTTAACTTTTAAAAACAATCAGAGTTCTTCAGGCCTTCACAAGGCATTTCATTTCTTGACTTTTAAGAACATTTAGAGCCTTCCTAAGGCATTTTGCATGGGTCAGTGTAGCAGTGCCGTCGCTATCACTAAATTTCTTTACCCATTGTTGTACTGATCTCAAGCTAACACCAGTAGTATTAGAAATTTCCTGAATTGGCTTATTTACCAAGTAAAGTGCAGCTATAGAAACTATTTTGTCACATGTCAGGAGAATATTTCCAACCATAGCAGGTGACAGAGGTGTGAAAGGGAAAAAAAGAACGAAAATCCAAAGCACAACAGAAGCATAAGGCCTTCCCACCTCCTACAACGGCTAAGCTGCTACTGAGGCATGGTTCAGTGATATGCCAGCACATCACACAGATGCCACTGCTCGCAAGAATGCTTTAACTTAACTGACAGAAACCAACACTATCTTAGGTGAGGTAAAGTGATTTGCATCAATATAACTGCTGCGGACCAACTTGCACATACTTCATTGGCGGTCACTGTAAATGTATACATATGAATGTCCTATACTAAGCCAGGTACAAAATTTATCAGCCAATCCCTAGGGGAGTATGACCAGCATAATTGAATGCAGATTGGCTGCCGTAGCCAGGATTCAAACCTATGCGGGCTCAACCCCGGGAGGCACATGAAAGAGTCTAGTCAGCAACACTAACAGGCTACAACAAAGACTTCCATGATTTTTTTTTTCCAAATGTAAATTACACTTCTACAATAAATGTAACTATTTGATCATTTAGCCTTCACTTATAGCTATAATATTCCACTCATCAATATGATGGTCATTGTAAGTCCTTTAGAGAAGATGCTTTATATAAATGCCCCTACACTTGATACCACAAGAACCTTTGAAGGTGACTGCATTTTCAAAGATGGGGTTCTCCTCACATTAGTTGCACTCTCTTGCATACAATAAAGGTAAAATGTGACAGACAGACATACAGCATAAATGGTCCATACGAAAGAAATGGCATTTGATAACTTCATAACTAGATCATTTCTATATGAACATAAAATGTACATATATTTCCAAAATCTACAACATTCCAAAATCTGCAACATATGTACTGATGATGATATACTAACATTTTGTTTCTTCAGCTGTTGTAAGGCCCGCCTCTTCACACTGGGCAGCAATGTCAAGAATTCCTCGTACCTGCCAAATAAATGGTACTTAAAGTCATCCAAAACACATAAGCTAGAAGGGTGTTCCATGCAACACTTATGTTGCAAGCATTGCAGCATAGTTATAGGGAGTGAAATAACAGGCAGAAATGTCAGGAAAAATATAAAAACTCAACTGTTAACTAGATGCCACTGATGATCACTTTTGTTGACTCACTCTGATACCTGTGACTTCACATTTCTTCCCATTAGCAATGACAAATGGATTCACCCTAAGGCATCATAACAACTTTTCCCTCAACTATGACATCCTTGAGGAGCCTGTCATACCTCTGTTCATGCTGCCATTTAGGAGTTAAACCATCTCAATGTTTGTATATAGACAACCAGCTGACTAACCTTGTGGTAAGATACTCTCCAGCTCTCTGCATTTTGAGGTTGTTATCAGCTTATTAGCGAATGTTTTAGGTCACAGATATAATCAGTATCAACTTATCAATCCTCTGATATCATATGCCAGAGATTTTATAAATACCTTTATATGTAAATTTCTGCATTTGTTTTTTAATTCAAAGTCCATGTGTATGATGTTTGAGTTTGGATTTTAATTTGTATGCATATTGCAGATGTTATATTATTCTGTGATATTCACAGGTATGTTTTATATCTTATAAATATACAAGCCAAAAGTTTTGGCTTAGACAATTATAAGTGGTGACTCTTCTGCCATGGCCATCTCCTTGATGGGAGTTCAAAGAGGGAAGGGGCATCAGAGATACAGATACAGAGATAGACAGATAGGTAGAAAAGTTTTGCGGGGCTACCTTCTACAAGCAGCACAAAAAGTAGTGCTGTTTATATCTGATCAAATGACTGATAATGCATAGAACATGTGGCCATTTATTTTGTGTGTTGAGCATATCATTATCAGTCAACGCTCTTTAGACTTCTATGTAACTGTAATGTTTTATATTCCTCATTGTGCTGAAACTCGCCATAAGCTGTAAAAATGTGTTTTAAAATTTGTGGGCATGATTTCCAAAATGTTTCACTCTTCCCGTAGAAAGAGGAAGGCAAGACGATGAAGGCTGTAAGTGATGCAGATACTGTAGCCTTTCCGGCAATGAGTTTGAGGACATCAATGATCCTGAAATTGATCCTTTTGAGGCACGGTAGATTAATGAGGGGGTGAAATCAATCACCTGATCTACTTCTGTCATCCAAGTCAGTTACACAAGTTCCTATACACACATGATGTAAGACTGAGAATGTCCAAAATTGGAACCTCCCACATTTAGACTGCACCTGACTGACATAAAAGACCTTCTCAGATTTACGACTATATTTGACTAACATAAAAGATCTGATAAGCAGCCATAGGTTTCATTTTCTTATTTAGGATAGCCATATTTTTCACTCACTTAGATATAATCAATTCATGATGTACACAATACTGTATTTTGTGTTCTCATTATCATAGTTTACAGTGAGATAGTAGTTAAGAAATAAAAAAACTGCAATATGAAAACTTTTGCTTTTCACCAGACACCTGTCAGTTTTACAGAAACATACTTCACTTTATAAATGGAAAAGTCTGTGGGGCCTGAATGAGGATAGGGAGCTGTGGTTTCGGTGCATTACACATGACAGATAGAGACTGAGTGCGAGCAAATGTGAACTTTTCATCTGTTTCCTGGTGCTTCCTTGCTGACGCTGGGGTGGCAATGCTATTTCCTGTGGGGCAGGGTAGTGTCAGGAATGGATG
Organism: Panulirus guttatus; assembly: GCA_032361385.1. NCBI lineage: Eukaryota > Metazoa > Arthropoda > Malacostraca > Decapoda > Palinuridae > Panulirus > Panulirus guttatus. The sequence goes on from JAUUDW010345985.1 coordinate 13,077, forward strand.
GAGGCGAACAAGTATGAATATGTACGTGTATATGTGTACATGCATGTGTATGTATATGTATGTATATATGTATATGTATGTACTGTGCATATATGTGCATGTAATAATAATAATAATAATAATAA
>JAUUDW010346207.1:0-13201 GCA_032361385.1 Panulirus guttatus
TGTGCCGACCAAACTGTGATTATATATATATATATATATATATATATATATATAAGTCATCAGTATGGAAAGTACAGTACCTGTACCAGACAGTGTGATATTGCAGTTGCCAGAATACGCCAAGGGTACAGTTACATGTGGTGAGTTAAGCGAAACTGATCCTGAACACTCAAAGAGCTGGCTCTGCTCTGCGCCCGTTGAATACAGGCTGGGACATCATACAATATAAGCTAGCGTCCCAAAATCAGTTGGGACGTCATCAGTGCACCTGCATGCATAAAAGATGTTTACAAGGAGTAATGGGGGGGAGGGTATGTATAAAGGTTAGGCCTTAGCCTACCACAGGCCCGTGTCTTTAGACATCCAGTATCCCCCTCCCCCTCCTTTTACCCCTTGTAGATTCCTACAATTTATACAGGTACAAATCCCATTCAGCTGTTGACGCGCGAACTGATTTCAGGACACTAGCTTATATAATGTCCCAACCTGTATCCAGTGGGTGTAGAGCACAGCCGGCACCTGGGATATTCAGGATCATAGTTTCTCAAACTTACCACATGTAACTTGACGTACGTATTCTGGGAACTGCAATATCAAACTCTAGTGCAGGTGCTGTACTTTCCAAACTGATGTGCCTTATACCTGTAATGATCATAGTTCGTAATATTAACTGCTACCTGGTCTTTCAGTATCTGTCAAAAGGTCTTCCTCGCCGGTAAAAGCGGTGTCACTAACGCGTACTATGTCTTCAGTCAGGCCGAGTCTGATGCACGTGACTGCGAGTAAACAAGCATTTTTGGCAAAATAATCAATATGCTCATGATTCTTATGTCCAACATCTTAAGATATCCACAGACCTAAGGACTAAGGTTTCGTCAACTCTTTGACTGTCTTAACGACAGTAATAGCCGTAAACATTCTGGACCTTTATCCAATAAATACCGTACCCTGAACCATGTAGACCATGTAAATAAATGTACAAATCTTACTGATTTTCCATATGTAATGATCAGTACATATTGAATCCTATAAACTAAGATGTACCCTAAATCTCCTTTTGAACCTCTGTACATTATAATAAGTTTATACTTGCTCCTGGATCCCCTCTGACCCACCTAGCACCCACCAGTGTTCATGTATTTGTACCCCACTATACGTTCTCTACTCATGTACCTGCATATTTATGTCCCATTGTGCCCATGCTGACTTACACAGCTGATATGAATATTTATTATAAAAGCCAAATCATATATTTTTCTTTAATACATGTACACAACCGTCAGTTTATAAAAGCCATCTGCTTACGTACCCTAAACCTCTTCAGTATCATTCTCAGTGCAAATACACTCTATAGTATATGTCTTATATGTGTTGTATTTTGCCCTGTATTACTCTCAACATCATCTCTATATACTGCCATATGCCATTAACACTGCTTCTCCCTGTTTCTGGGGAGATGAGGGCCTTTTGGATCCCTGGACCCACCTGTCTACCCGCCTATTGTCGATGTACTGTATCCACTGTACGCTCGAAGCTTGCCTGCTCCTATCTCAACCAATATATATGCCCTTCGCCACATCACAAAAATATTTTGCCTCTATATTCTTTGACAAAGTCATTTTAGATGAGCATTAATGAGCGAAATGACATATATGTAGCGAGTACTTGCGAAAAAAAACAATAAACTTTAACAAGATTTGAAACCCAAGATAGTAAGTAACTGACAACGCAACGCGTCCTTAGTCTAAAAACTAGCTAGGTACCCGGGCGTTGCTGCCACTGACGCACTAAAGTTGTTTTACTTGTTCTTTTGAACTCGTCAAGTTCTAGTTATCATCAAGCCATATAAGCCATTCAAATATTAGAGACTCAATTTAAACAAAAAATGGAACTATAACAATTATCTTTTGGTGAACAAGGTTTGTTTTTAAGATTATTAAACCGTTTGGAATCAGGTCTGTAAATGTCGAACTGTGATTGGCTCTCCGCTGGGGCGTGGCCACTGATGCCTATTCCTAATAGGCTGAGCTCCGGGCATGATCTGGGGCCGGGAGAAGACAAGCAAACAGTTACCACCAGTGTGACGAAGAGGTAAGTTAGATAAATAAATTTTCAAATTGTAATCGATAACAATATTGCTAGAGGTAAATACTGGCTGTGACTTTGAAATTTTATTCATATATGACAACATAAACGTCGTTTATGTCGAAGAACTCGGATATGTACCGATTGATAACTGTGGTTCTAGCCCTTATCCTATGGATTCTGACCACTTCCATATACTGTGGGGATCTCGTGTATGTTCCTGATTATATACGATGATGAACCAGACATTGGGAGAAATCCCAGAAAGCCACACACACTAACGCTAACGTGAATGTGACACTTGGCAACACGTCAAAAGAAAGTTCTCTGAAATGTCTAACGCGCTTAATTAACGGACTAAACTCATTGTATCGTTTGTTTACTGTGGCAGTGTAACAGTGGTTCTAAATCTCACGAACGTGAATAAATGGAAAATGATACAGTACAGTTCTCAAGTGTCGCAACATGCATAGGTATAACATTTATTATTCGTAAATTTATCGCCTCGTTCCTTAACGTCTCATACTAGATTAGATATGAATTGATATTTGAACGTCTCTGATGTGCGGCAAAATATATTGTAATGGAAGGAATATAGTCTTGTTTGATGCTCCTGACAAGTGGTGCTTTAGCTGAGCGAACATCGTTTACGTCCGGCATTACAGTGTTTAACACGGAATGAGTATTATTTCCTTCAGCCGAGCTCTTTATCAGCAGTGACGGAAGCATGTTTCAGTGTATAAAGTTTCGCGTATTGGATTACAGGAATAGCTGTAAGTGAAGAAAATGCACCGCAATCGGTTGTGTGCACAGTCCCTCTTTGCCACTTTCTACCACCTTCACAAGAGTAAACATATACCAGCACTACTACATACGCTGTCCATTATCAACAGTGTTCTCACTATCACCAGAATATGCAAACGCTCTTAGAGATCATTAAGAGTACCCACACTTTCTACTGCTATCACCAGAGTATGCATATTATACACTATCACCACTACTAGATCACACACACACACCATCCACCACCTCCACAGTGGGCCAAGTTTCCACCACAACGGATAAACACATTATCCAGAACCACTTTAACCACCAGATTAGACACGTACACATTTCACCATTGCTTCCACCACTAAAGTACAATACACACTCTGGGCACCACTGGAATGCATCTAAACTCTCGTCTCCCACCACCAGAATACACATACACTATCCACTACTGTAATCAGAATACACAAAGAAACCTCATACCAAAAATCAATATAAAGAACAACCACACGACCATTATCAGGAGGCAAAATTTCAGGTTTGCCTCATTATGGATGCGGGGCTGTGTGTTGGTGGGGACAGGTAATGTTGGCTGGCTTCCAAGATTCTCCCCCTCCCTCTGTCCGTAGCGTGTCACCACAGACTGGGCCTAGACTCAGTGCCCCACACTACTGATGCCTTAACTAGCTGTTACTTTGCTGAACCCCGTTTTAGTTTGTCTCAGTTTAATGAAAATTAGAAGAATATGATAACTGCTCGCTTCGGGTAATATTGGTGAACGGCGCTCGTTATCTCTGTAATTACCTGTTTGTGCTGTAGAGGGAGGGAATTTTATACTCGTGAGCTCCTTCTCCTGGACCTTCATTATAGTCATACAACTTTTCTAACTTATGAATGCTGTCTGCATGTATTATTTCCTCATTCATCCTCCACTTATAAACTGTAAAGTACTTCTTTACATTTTTTTTTTACAAACCTCTTGCTTAATTTATGTCCCATAGATGTTCTAACCCTACGTCTTTCGAAGAATTATTCACCGTCTGTATCATCAGTCTGGTTTAAAAGCTTAAAGACTGTGATCAGGACAACCCCCACTCTCTTCCATGGTGGGTAAACTTAAGGCCTCTAGCATTTTCCTGCAACAGCTCTCGTAATTCTGATACTATCTTTGTTTTGTGTGTGTGTGTGTACTACTTTGGCGTTCCTCGAGTAGCGACGTAGCGACAGGAACATAAAAAAAAGGCGTCAAATCCTCACATCAACTCTTAAGGTGTCATGTTCTATCAACAGCCAGCTCCTACAGACCTTTCCGTGCTTTTTCAGACCCGTGACAATACGTCGCTCCTTATATACCATACTGCTCCAATTTAATCCATGCATGCCTCATTTTCCCTCATGTTCGGCCCAGAGTCTAGGACCCTCTTCAACCAACAGAAATGTGCAAACAGACAAAGCCGAAAGTTAAGTCACGTGACCGGCCATGAGGCTTGGACAAGTCACCGAGCCCAACCCTTGACCTAAGATACCTGACATATGACCCACACACTGACCTGAGGATTATCCCCAGCCTCTCTTCAGGTATTGTTATTGCGGAAGGCTACATTTACATTAAAGGATTTAAGCAACCTGGGGAGCAATGTAAAATTGTTACCAAAAAAATAGAATTAAAAGATTCTTGGTATCAAGGGGAGGTTTGGGTTTAACTCTGTAAAATGATTTCTTTGCGAACTTAAGGGGTTTATCACTGAAAGATCTATGATACTTTAACTTGGATGCAATGAGACATATCTTTTCAAACTCAAACTGAATAGCTTTGTCGGAGGCAAAATTTGAAAACAATTCCCTTTCCTGTCCACATAATAAATTTTATTACATGCATGATGCCTGACCCGAACATCACCACCATCCAGTAATAACGCAGGCTTGAGCTGCAGGAGCATTTAGGAAGGTCCTGGGCAACTCCAAGAATCTGTCACCGAAATTAATCCTAAGGTAATTATGAATAGATAAATAAATATATATGAAGCGATCACCGGAAACCACGGAAAGGTCTGTGGGAGCTCGGAAAGCACATCTGGGGCGTTTCCAATGCTTTTCGCGTTTGTTTAATAAACCCTCTGTGCATTACTTCAGCCCCTTGCCATCAAGGGACATAGGCCCGAACAAGCATATACGATGACCTATGATGACATAAGTTTATGTTCACTTATTCTCTTGGTCATGCTTCGCCCCGTTTGCCCATAGTATATGGCCGGACATCAGCACACCAAAATATGTTCAGAAAACGAGAAAATACGCTTGGAGGTCATTCATTTTAAATCTAAACTACAGACAATAGACTTCTTTACCGCAGAATACTCCAGTATGCGTCAGATGTCCCCATTCATGAAAATTCCACGTTGCTTTACCCAAAACCAGCGTTGGACATTCGAAAACTCCCTGTTTTTAGATCTGCACTCGGTGGAATATCGTGGTTGACCTCTTTTTGTTCTCTTAAAAAAAAAGGAGACCAGTTTATGAAAAGGCTGTTAGTAAATTCAAGTGACGTCTCTTTACTCCTAATTAATCCCTAGTTCCTCTGTAACGTAACACTTTCCTACCTTTACAAATTTATGCTTACGTTACACCGGTTTCATAGATTTTTGCTCCGGGTAGACAATTAGGCTCGCAGTAATTCCTTTCTTTACAAATTATAAATAGTTTTCATCTCTTTGTTTTCACTGTTAGTTGTAAATACAAAGGTTTACATTTTCTTTTGATATTTTTGTACAGTAACAGTTTCAGAAAAGAAACGTGTCTCACTAGCACAAACCAAACTATTTCGTATATAAACAGTCATATCTCACATAAAGAAACACTCATGTCTCACAAGCACTTACGCCCCAGCAACACGAACGTAACCATATCAGAAATACAACCATGTCTCACCTACACAGACATGTTTCAGAAACTCGATACATCGAAGTCCGGACACAAACAAAACTGCCTTAATAACGCAAACACATCGTTTCAACTCAAGCATAATAGTCACTTAAGTATATCTCATGAACAAACTTACTTCTCACCAACACAAACACACCCATGCCTCACCAAACGTAAACACACCCATACCTCTCCAACACAAACATTCCTATGTTTCTCCAACACAAACACTCCCATGCCTCACCAACAGCCATATCTCACCAGTAAAATCACAACCATATTCTCAGCCGTCCAAATACGAGACAATGTCTCAGCTATGCTTCCACAGATATCATGTTAACCGTTGCATAACCGTGTCGACTCAAAAGCCTGCCACGCCTCGCCAACAATCACATAACTCTGCAAGCCGCAGCAAACTAATAATGTCTTATCATCGGGTGTTATCAGCAGCCTTGTCTACAGCCCGCACAATCATTTCTTATCAACAAATACACTGTCGTTATTGCTGAAAACAGGATGAATTTCTTTCCAACAACACAACTATATCTTATGACCAAACAGTACAGAACTATCTTACCTCTAACTTTAAAAACTTGTCAACAGCACTACATAATACTGCTACCAAACACAAAACTATGTTTTGACTAGTATTTCCACAAATACGGGAAACCTATCATTAGTAAAAATTTCGTATATTCGAAAGACATTACTGACATGTTCATTTCGAACGATTAAACAACCCGACTTGAAAGTCACCAACATCATTAAAAAGCAACTTTTGTAACTTTTGTAACTTTTACTGTGTATTATGTACTAACTAATCGTAACATTTAGTATCTGTGTATCTGTTGGTAATGTTTTACTGTAGTATTTGTTATTCATTTGATGAAATACTTGACTGAACGATTCATGTTTTGCCAGAAGGTGAGGAGATGAAGGGACACGAGATGCGCTTGCTGGTACGCGGGGCGTCGCAAGTGGTGAGGGTGGCGGCTGCAGGAGAAAAGGTCAAGCTCCGGGAGTCCATGAATGACCTGGCCATTATCTCCGCTACCCAGGACCAGGGCGTCTCCATCGCCGTGGACAAGTGAGTCAATCTTCCTCATGAACGTGAGGTAAATTCTACACTACGATGACCGCTTAATTAATAACGATGATCGCAAGATAATTTGATTCAGATGCTGTTAAAAATCACCAAGTAAAATGACAATCCCTGACCACAGTGATAATCTCCTGAGACAGACAACGACAAACGAAGAACTCGAATACATTGATTCATTCCTATGCCTCGTAAATAAACCTTTAATACAACAGCTTAATACCTAAAAGTGATTTCGTTCCTTTCAAGAAGTGAGTTTGTTTTAGTGTTATCATCGGAAGCTTGGACGGAACAATATGACTTGCAGCCTAAATTACCTGTGCGTTTGGTCTTCATTTAGCTCTGCTTGAAGTGGGTGGTGCTGGTGAAAATAATCGGACCCGATATTCCTATTGAATATGGTTGGGAATTTCGTCTCAGGTCTTCTAGTACATTGAAATATCAAATACCTCGGACACAAAAACACTTGAGATAACCAGAGTATTCATTGTACTCACAAATCTTCATACAACTCTGTAAATTTCTCGTGAAACAAAGCCCCTTGTCACAGTACAAAAGTTCAACAAACTCTCGAAAGAATAGGGAGTTCGACACCCATTTTTATAATGTGGACTTGCCAATAGAAGATCCAAAATCTTTCTTTAGAAGCCGTGTCTACAACTCTGCTCCATCCACTGTAGGAAAGCTCTGCTTTTTGTTCGAAAAAATGTAAATAGCATTTCAAAAAATTAGCCACAAAACCAGTGTTTCGACAAATCTGCTTCAAAATCAAATGTAACGCGAAAACCCACTTGTTTGCTTTCATGTTAATAGCTCTCCATATTTCATAATCCGAGTAAATAACCGGTCAAACTAGCTTTGCACACGTACAACGATTGCTTCCAATAATAAGTTAGTACTTTCGAACGTAGTTTAAAATGCAATGCAAGTCTGATCTAAAACTAGACAGACCCTGGAGAACTGTATGTCTGATGTCATCGTGTGAAATATACTGTTCAGATATACTGAATCACTGATAAGGTAATAAGTGGTCATCATATCTAATCTTACCATCTACCACGATTTAAAACACAACATAACTGAAAATAGTAGGCAGGATGGATAAATGGAAAGCATAGCTATAGCCTTTAGCATACCCTCGATTCGAAACTCATGACAAGGGAAATGAATGAGGTTTGAATAACGGCCATTTTACACTCAAATATATCAAAAGGTGAGGACCGTTAATCAACAACGGGAATGAGTCAATACCTGAATTTGAGTACATTAGCTTGTTGGTTTTATTAAGTTCACCGGTACCTTTGTCATTCTGTTTGTGAACCACTGACCTAATGGCAACTCATCACACTGCGAAAACTATATACTGAGCCACTGGACAGGATGGTATTGCATATCAGACTGGCTGTATATCCGGTAATGTGAGTTTGCACTCGCTCAGTAGACAACAGCACCATATAAGCTTAAGAAATCGTAACCACTGCACCAAACCGTTCGACTCCGCTCATGGTTAGGTTATGGCGGCTCTGGTGTATGGAGTTCATACATCCTCCGATTCTATATAGCTATCAGTGACGTAAATTTTCCATGAAGAACTCGTCTGTCGGAAGGTGACGGGGATTATAGAATTATGCCTAATATTTTACCATTATGTAAGGCAGGCCGGAGTGCTTAATTCTTTTCTTGGATAGTTCAAGTGTATATGTAACAGGCTCGGCTACACACCAGATTTTTCGTATTTGGTACTTTTCAGGATTCAACACCAATGTATCCGGTGGATGATGGTTGATAACACAAGACAAATGGTAGAGGTTACAAGTACGCTACACTGTGATGCAGTAGACTTCAAAGACATGCTTGAGACACTATAAACATTAACGTTGTGAGACGGATTTGATACAACCAACTACGACCACATATATCTTGGGTTTTATAAACCATAACGACACTATGATGGTACGAGAGACTACTGCAACACACGACAGTCTTTTACGAACTTCAGTGACTCCCATCGCAGTTGTGCGGTAGTTTATTCCCATGCAGCCTTCCTGTAGTATAGGGAACTATATCGACAAACTGCGCAGCTGTAAGGCTGACGTAACAGCTTCTAGAGTACAATGAACTATAATCACATGTCCGGTGATACACGATGAGCTACGTACGACACTTGTAAGAGTTATGGCACGGTAGACAGTAATAATACGAGATATTTACGGTTTCTAATCAACCCTACAGGGACGGGGTAATAGCAGCCGTGGGTCTGGACAAGGAGGTGGAAGCGCAGTTCCCTGGGGCGTCGTGGGCGGAGGTGGTGGATGCCTGCGGCCGCTCCGTGGTGCCCGGCCTGGTAGACGCCCACACTCACCCAGTGTGGGCGGGTGACCGCGTCCATGAGTTCGCTATGAAGGTTTGACATTTTCGTAGGTAAATTAAACACACACAGACTTTAAAGTTACTCTTGGCATGTCTTGAAGGTCATATTTAATTACTTATTATCGTACAAGTAATTGTCCGATTTGCATGTTATTCATATTTGTCAGTAACTTTAATTTTCACTCGAAATTCTGAATTATGGAATGCATTGCCCCAGTAATCAATGAGCTGCGAGACGTTGGATAACCATTACTGACTTGGGAAAATAACATTCATGGGTTAATGAAGTAAATGGGCCAGTGAAGACAAAAGGAGAAAGTAAAAATGTCTGTAGAAGTGAGGTAAATTATTGGTGTTGCAGCAGGTAATGAAGTCCCGGCAACTGTGAAGTCACAGAGCTATTAAATTCTGGTTTTATGGTAGAGAGAAAAAAAATGCAATCACTGCCATTAGTTTATTTCGTGTCGGAAACAGTGTCAGCTGATTTCCACTCTTTTTTTTTTTCCAGTTAGCAGGCGCGAGTTACATGGAGGTGCACGCGGCAGGGGGCGGCATCAACTTCACAGTGGAACACACCCGGGCTGCTTCCGAGGAGGACTTGCTCGAACTCCTTTTACCTAGGCTGCACCGCATGACGCGCGCAGGTCAGTTGCCAACTTGAATGCATGCCATGTATAAGATTGTACGTTATTCTGTGTGATACCCAAGTTTAGCAATGCTGGTGAATACGATCGGTAATATACAAAAAAAAAAAAAAAATTGGAAGTAGAATTGGTTACAAAATGCAGTGTTTGTTGAATGTTTCATCACGCCAAAGATGTTTCTCAGTTTACTATTCAATATTAGATAAACTATAGAACTAGATCATTGTACAAGAATTATGCATGTCAAGCTGAGAAAGAGCACTGCTAAGTTATCAGCCTTTCAGTCTCGTGGTCAAAGCGCAAGTGAAATCTAAGTAGGTTTTCAAAGACTTATTGTTATTCTCCCCAGTTATAGTATATAGTTATAGTAAGAAATGTCATTTGTTGTTACAATGAGTGCTTGCAGTATCAGTTATTAATAGGTGATTGTGGACCCGATCAGAAATGGTTCATCACCCTGTTAACACACACAACCACGTTTTTTAATTCTGGACCCTCCCAATATGCGAGTAAATACACAATTTCTGCCTCCTTGGAGTCCAGTAACCACAATCTTATTTCTATCACTTCCGAGTCCGGAAGCCCATCCTCTATACCCCATCGAAACGCCAACTTTAGCTCTAAAAGAGAGCTCAGCGGTCATCCCAGCGCAGCGTTACATACATTTCCTGGGACGGATACCTCTGTGACGGATTCCAAATGCTGTGCTGTACGCATAGCGGAGGTTATCTTGGCTGAATGGGGTCCTGCATCCCGTCTTCTGCCAATTCTTCCCACCCTAGTTATGGACTGATCATTCCTGCTTCGATGCCTGTGTACCGGGCCATGAAACTCTTTTCTTCCCTTGAATCTCACTGCACTTTCACTCCAACCCGGATTCCATGCAGTGTTCTTCATAAAGCTGACCACACTTCATAGATGAATATGTGCTGGACTGACTCCTGCTGACAGATCTTTCTGACCCTTAATCAAACGCATCTCAAGTCATTTCGTTAATTCGCCACGTACTCTTCTCTTCTGACCTGATCAATCTATAGCTGACTCCAACAGATAAAGCCTCCCTTTTCCGTGCCTTATTTTCCTCAAAATCAACTTGGGTTAACTCTGCTGTTACTCCTCCATCCCCACCTCCTCCCACAGAACCTATGCCATCCCGTTTCTTTTCCTAGCGCCAGGTCTTTCGAGTACTTTCCCAGCTCCAGGTGGACAAGGCATATAGCTCAGATGGCATACCTTCTCGCGTTTAAGGGAGCGTGCATCTAAGGTGGCTCCAATTCTTGCTCGAATATTTCGATTGTCTAAAAATCCAAACTTTTCCTTCCTTTTGGAAGCATGCCTTGGTGCAACTCATCCCTCAGAGAGGATACCGCTCTAAAACCTTCAGTTATAGCCCAACTGCTCTCACATTTAGTCTCCAAGCCGTTGAAATTCTCCCTAATTCTCACGTTTTCAAACCATGAGAACCATATTCCCCTCTTTATGACCAAGAATACAGGTTTCGCAATGCTAGGTCTAATGGTGATCTTTCCTGTTTGATCTACCTCTGGTCCTCCATTCTTGGGATTTTGGTGAAACTTCTGTCATTTTCCTCGACATCCCCAAAGCATCTGAGAGGGTGTGGCATGTGTTTGCTTTCTTAAATTCTTTACTTCGTTTTTCTGTTTCGCTTTCTTCCCTAATGCAAAGGTTCCCCTGTGGCCGTTCCACTGCAATTGATATTGATGAAGCGACTGCCCCCTCTTATCCTGTTAAAAGAGGTATTCCTCAAGGTTCTGTTTTGTCGCCTACTGTCTTCTCTCTATTAAGTGATATCTCTTCAACTTCAAGCCCTATTCACTCTTATGAGGATGATTCCAGTTTGCGCACTTTAAGTAAATTACCCTTTCCCCTCTTTCTTACACTGAACATATTTTCTCTCTGGAATCAGACCTATGCAACGTCTCATAATAAGGAAACAGTAAAGTACTTGAACTGCTGAAACGCAATTTCTCATAATGTCTCTTTTTAAGAATCACTTGTTTCCCTCTTTTTAAATTCAACCAATAACGTAAAGATATTGGGCATAACCATGTCCTCTACTTTGTCCTAGAAACCATATAATCAACATCACAAAGCCTGCTAGGGTTGCTGTATGGGTTCCGAATTTAATTTCTTGTAAGAAGCTGTTCCATATCTACACAGGATTTACTCGCCCGAGTGCAAAGGACTGCTCAACATATATGGGGTGTTTTTTCCTCCACCCCTCAGTGGCCTTTTGCATAGTGAGAGTCTACGTGGTCTTCAGAAATATCAGTAATACTTGAAGGTGTTAAAGAAATTTCCACTGCTGGAAGTACCATGACGCTGACGGCCTTTAAAGACCGTAGTACCTAACAGGCTTAGAGCCCAAACAACCAATCCAATCATCACCTGTCTCCAACCATCCCTATCTATACGCCGCAATGTTAATTCTCTCTCTCTCTCTCTCTCTTCGTTCTACAAATATCATTTTGCCCACTGTTCTCGTGAGCTGTCTGCGTGTCTTCATGCAAGGCTTGGAACCGAGGTAGGCGTATGGTTGCTGCTTCCCACACTTTGTGTTGAAACCGGCCACTCGAGGCTTGACCGTAATGGTACCTCCTCCTTCCTCCAGAAAGCTAATCTGTGGGATTCATTCCTTCTTTTCGTCTTCATATCATCTTATTTCGGTTTTACAAAAATATGTATAATTATGATTAAAACGGGACTGTCATAAATAGCAGCCGGCTCCATTATGAAAACAAATATGCCTGTTTGTCACTAGACCTCTCTGCCCGTATAAGACCAATGGTCAACTTACAGCCAACAGGAGGTAGAAGCGCCTCTCTCTGTTGTTAGTATGCGTTAGGCGACGTATATCGCACGCTGACTGCCAACATGATCGATCGTACTCCTCAGAACTTGACATAATACAGTCGAATGTTGCTCCTGCCAGGCACCTTCATAACAGTAATGTGGCCGGCGAGTTCTGGTATCTTCTCTCTTTCTTATATATAATTTTTCGATACCATTATTTGTTAACGCGCAAATTGCGTTTTGGCATTGACAGGAAGACAAGAATTCAATTATTGTTATCGACTGTTCACCCGCAGGCACGACTCTGGTAGAGTGTAAGAGCGGTTACGGCCTGGACGTGGAGACAGAGCTGAAGATGCTGCGGGTGTTGGAAAAGGCCCGTCCACATGCCAACCTCACCATCTCTTCCACATTCTGCGGCGCTCACTCTGTACCCAAGTAATGCTTTCACTGTCTGAATTCTGCGACGGCTACAAAAGGATGAAATTATATATATATA
>JAUUDW010346428.1:0-13200 GCA_032361385.1 Panulirus guttatus
AAGAAAATGTTCTTAAACCATCTTCAGAAATGTTCACTCTACTTTTGTGTCCTTCCAAGACAAATGTCGTGTTCAGTAGACGAAAAAGTTTACTTTACTGGGTACTTCATTGTTACGTTCGTTTGTCATGTGTGGACGGTGGGGGCAGTCAGAACAACAGGCCCTCGCTTCGCCAGGAGCAGTAGACCGTAAACCCATTCCGAACCCTGCCTCATGGTTTCTCACAGTATCGGGAAGGTGCACACTACCACAAAAAGGTAGAGACAGACAGTAGCAGAAACAACACCTCTAGCAGTTGCAGCAGCGGTAGCAGCAGCAGCAAGAGAGGAGGGGTGGTAGGTGCTGCTGGTGTAGGGCCAAAAGGTAGTCATCCGATCACCGTGGAGCCTACCTGAACCACATCTCCTCTATCGTTCACTTATCTCTGCTTGTGGGTCATATAGCCACCCCTCCTTCACTCCAGTACCTCCTTCTCCTTCTATGTCTTGAAATCATTAGTAGATTCGGGGCCTAGTCTGCTAACCCGTACACATGTGGAAAACGACGTAATGGCATTGTTCTGTCGTATATTCTCTTACTCCAGTCATTCGTCCTGCTCGTAACTCCCATATTGCTGACACAAGCTTCCCGTTGAACAAAAAATATCAAATTTATCACCCTAGCAGCCGTCAGTTTCTATGTTGCAGAGGAAGTGGATGAATTATTGACAGTTGTGTGCGTGTGTGGGGGTTAGTCATCCTGCGTCTGGCAGCGTCTTCAGCGTACCTGCAGACAGAAGACAGGGCCGCCTTTTTATGGTGTAGATACATACCAGCCTCTCTCTCTCTCTCTCTCTCTCTATCTGTGTGTCTATCTGTCTCACTCTCCTCGTCTATCGTCTCGGGTCTCCCCCTTGACTATCCCAGGCTCTTCTCCGTTCCCATACAACCCGACCTTCGCGGAACCCGTCCGTGATGTTATCACGACCAGTCTGTCTTACCAACGCCGTGGAAAGTGGGCCCCTAGAGTCAGGTACATGCCTGAGGGGTTTCTGCTTATCTTGGTAAGAATGCATGAGAACAAAGTCTCTTTTCGAAAAGAATGCGTGTTGTTAAGTCCAGCCTGAATACGAAAGAGGAAGGGTGTGTTTAAGGTGAATGTGTGAAAATGGGTAAGTCAGACACAGAGTGTTGGATTAAGGGGTTTGCCGACGGGTTTCTTTGCTTAGGACTCTGTGTGAGGGGCTTTGTTTGTGTAGGAGTGTACGAGGGTAATTTTTATAGCCAGGCATTAATCAAGGGTACTGGTTTCCATGTGTAGTTGACCCTGATGACCTGGAGAGATTGACATGTAACAAGAGGAGCAGGTCACACAGGTCGTGTGTAATAGGTCACAAGTAGTTGGCAGTAGGTTGGATATAGATAATAGATCTAAGGGCAATAGTAGGTCAGTCGACTGCAGTAAACAAAAGTCAGCATACAGAGCTTAGCAGGTCAACAAAAGCAGGTTTTGCCTCATCAGGAATATGTCAGTAAGATCAGTTGAGATGTGTCAGCAGTTCAGTAGTAAGAGATCACAGGTCACATATGACCAAGAGGTGCCAGGTCAGCCGGAGGAGGAGGAGGAGCTGACAGGTCATGAACAAAAGGTCAGGCAGCAAGTATGGGGGCTGCAAGGGTCAGGAACTTGACCCCTGTATCACGTACCGCCCCGAGCATCTGAACTTTGCATATGTAATGACTGTATTGGGACGCTTGACTTTGCATGACGGGCGGGAGGTGGCGGGCGGAAGACTCGTTAGATGGAGAGTCATTAAACATGGAAAGTGGGTGTGACAAATGATGGAAAGGGGGTGTTGTCATGAGCGAACGATGAAGGTGGGGTTTGTGAGAGAAACGGGTGTCGTGGAAGAAGGAATGACTGTCATGTGATACGAAGGAGGTGTCATAAGTCATAAATGGGTGACAAGAAGTGTCATGAGGAAAAGGAAAATGATGTCAAGTGGCCGAAGGGAAGGAAGCGTGCTATGAAGGAAGGGAGGGAGGGATGGGCAGTGTAAAAGAGAGAGAGAGAGAGAGAGAGAGAGAGAGAGAGAATGAGCACTAAGTATATTGGGTCATCAGTCGCTCTGCCCTCTGTTCCCAAACCAGTCCTCAAACATGTAAACAAATAATAGGAATCATACGTAAGCACTAGCTGGGATCCGAAGCCCCGCACTCCTGTAAGTGAGTACATCTCTGTAGTTTGTCAGGTTACTTCTTCAGTGGCTCAGGCTTAGGGAACACCCTCTCTTTCTTCCAGAGACGCGGGTTCGCATCTATGACTAACAAATTAAATACTATAGTAAAATCTGTGGTAAAGTTAACTTTCAATTAATCAGAGACTCATCTCTCTGGTGTTAAAAGCATCCACAATTTAATCTAAAAAAGGTAAATATGAAGTAGATGAATTAAGTGAACCTTGAAACTGGTAGGAATTCGGATCTACTTCAATTTTCGCAGGTTAAGTTTTACGTATGTATCTTTGGCTTCACTAGAATAATTTGTACCTACCGGCTTGTTTCTAGGCTGCTACAGATGTTAATTAAGTCATTATATGTTAATATTTGGCCTAATACTTCATGGAAAAATAGGGGAGGGTTACCAGCTTCCGGTAGCAAGGAAGCATGACCCGTGTGTCAGAGGGACGCTAGGGTGAAGACTGCCTCCCCACCGTTGATGCATTGCAATGGGTCTTTTTAAAGGGAAGAAAATTAGAGGCATTTGTGTGGCCGCTGAGGCTGTAAACCTACGGAACACGTGACGCCCTTTCTTTACTCTGTGTGTGTGTGTGTGTGTGTGTGTGTGTGTGTGGGTGGGTGTAATGATTATGGAAAATAGAAACTGTGATGTAATATTGATCTTTTATATCATGAAGGTGAAGGCGTATTTGTCTGTCTGTTTCTCTGTTTGAAGAAAAGAGTTCACTGCCAAAAAAGTGCCGTAAACCCCATGGGGTGTAGTGACGATGGTCTCAGCAGTGAAGATGA
Source organism: Panulirus guttatus (assembly GCA_032361385.1). Taxonomy (NCBI): domain Eukaryota; kingdom Metazoa; phylum Arthropoda; class Malacostraca; order Decapoda; family Palinuridae; genus Panulirus; species Panulirus guttatus. Next base: position 3,008 of record JAUUDW010346428.1, read on the forward strand.
GGGTGTAGTAAAGATGGCCTTTCACCTCATCCCCCCTACAATGTGTCAACTACATCGTAGATTCTTTCCTTTAGTTTTGTATCATCTGCAAACACACAAACACATTATTCATCTCCCTCTGTTTAGTCCTTAACGTGTGTGTGTGTGTGTGTGTGTGTGTGGTCCTGTTCCACCGTCAACAACACATGTCTGCCCCAAGCAACGTCCTTAGGGTTTCCTCCGCCCCTAGTGTTGTCACTGATGACCTGCGTGTGTAGCCCAGCCCCTTGACCCTCAATTCTGACCCCTGGTTGACCCCATCCCGACCTCGCCACCCGTGTCGAAGCCCCTGCAGGCCACCGAGATGCTCGGGGCTCAAAAGTATTGACATTTAAGTTGTGAGCTGGTCGGGTGAGAGAGAGAGAAGATTGAGGGGATAACAAGAAAAGGAATATAGGTCAACAAGGAGAGATAGAAGAAAGTGAAGGAAGTAAGAAAGAATGAAATGCAAAGATGGAAGAGGGATAGCAGACTGAAAGAGACAGGATATAGGAAGGGAAGGAAGGAAGAAACAAGGTCTAGGGTAAGGCAGGGGCGTGTTTAGTCATAATCATGGCCTTCTGGTTATATCAATATTCTCAGCATTCGTTTAAAAACCATAATTTCCACGGCGTCTTCTTATATACATTCACTCGTGACCAGATAAATCCATGCAGAGCCATACAGAGACCCACTCTACACATACACACACACACCCTGCAGGAGATGATGACGCCTGTTCATTAGGAGGAGGACACACGGAAATTACCGGTTGGTAGCTCTGGGCGCCACTCTACTGGCGAGTCGTGAGTGGAGCCAAGAGGCGGACGACCCTGCCGTGCGCCAGAGCAAATGACAGGCCGTGTCTTCCGTCGCCAGGGTCCATCAAGGTCCTGTACACAGCCACGGTAATCACGAGCCCAGGGGCCCAGCTTGTGGCCACTGTTGGGTGTTGTCTCGTCTGAATGGCTCATAGACCAGCTTGTTATCAAGAGGTTGGGGTCGTTATCTCTTTCGCGGGTAATGAGAGATAATCACCAGTTGTCGCAGCAAACCATTGTGCCAGTCTCCCTTAACTCGAGGGATGATTGTGTTGCGATCACAAGTGTTGGTTGAGTTGCGACTTGGAGCTACACACACACGCATACACACACACACACACACACAGACACACACAGACACACACACAGACACACACACAACGTAGATCAACCAGCAACAGAGAAGACCTCCTTGAAGGTGTCAAGATAGAGTTATTAGTCACGAGACAGACGTAATATTCATCCTGCTGTAAACCTCGCTATACACGTGCAACACAGAGTGGCGAAGCAGCAAGAGATAGCATGAGTATCAGAGAGAGAGAGAGAGAGAGAGAGAGAGAGAGAGAGAGAGAGAGAGAGAAGAATACATTAGCTCTCAAAAATGAAATCCAAATATAAAAACAGAGAGAGAATTCCATGAAGGTTGCGTGAGCCTCCGGCTTAGCTTCGCCTGTAATCACTAAACGGTCATTTCTGAATCATAACTGCAGGAATAATCAGTGGCACGATTCGCAAAGAATACGAGAAACGGTCGAATATATCCGGTTGCGAGTTCCTTCGTGCGGCGGCAGGGCCTCCGACCCTGCCCACTATCTTCACCAAGATAAACAAGGAAACAGATGACCAAGTAATGACTTCCAACTTGTTGTGTGTGGGCGGCCTAATGCCCCGACACACTGGGGAAGATAGTGCAAAACGTCCACATCCCAGACGGCTGGAAATCCTGAATCAGTAGATGTATATGATGGTACTTCGTGGTTGTTTTTGTGGTCTTTAAGAGGTCGTATCGTTCCTGGAGCCTATATCTACTGAACACGGGAACCCGTAGTTAGAATGTCAAGGAGTATTCTCTGCGTGTGCGGCTATATCCTGTGTAGTATCAGGCGTGTGGCCATAAGTGTGCAATATACTTTTACCTGTATTAACTTTATTAACCCTCGAGGCTTCCATCTCCGTCTGAAACCACAGAAATAATCATTTGAGTTTTGTCAGCACATTTCCTCCGGGCTTATACCGAGGTATGAGAACAGTCATCCTAAATTCTTAGGATTTTAAGCTGTCTTAGCTGTGTAGTCTCCTGTCCTGTGCTGTGTCATGTCACGTCCTTTGCTGTGTAGTCTCTTGTAGTGTTTCAGTCTACATATGTGAATCAGAAAGTGTTATATAAAGGAATGTTTATGTGGAATCCTCGTACATTAACGAACGTTCAGCTCGATTCGCTAGAACTAGCGTGTGCTCTACTTGCCTCGCCCACTCGGCAGTTACATATTATTTATAGACTTGGTCGCTCATTTCCTCTCTGTCGCTTATGAGGGCTTGCCAATGGTGCTCTGATACGATGCTCTGCTTGATGGATACGTTTATCCAATACAAGTTGATGTCGTGCTGGTGGTTTCCGGCCTTTAAGGAGTCTGTGTTGTGGTCTAGCGTAGCGTGTGTGTGCTTGTAGCTTGCACAATGATTCATCTGTTGTATCTTTTCATAATCATTGAATCTAGATTTAGTTTCGACTCAAAATTATTTGTTATATTGTCACAATTTTCAGTATTCCGTCTAGACTCTCATGATGATGGGAGTGTTTCAGAAACCAGTTTCAGATAACAACTTTGCTCATCTCTCTGGCTATCCTCTTCGTAGATAGAGCACGATGTCCTAAACAAATGACAGATGGAAATAGGTTGCTTTATGACATCGCTCTCTCTCTCCCTCCCTCTTTCTCTCACTTCTCATCGTGTACCCCACTCCCTTCTCTTGCTCTCTTACGCTTACTGCAATGTTTAGGTTTCTACTCCCGAGAGCTAGCTGCTCGTGTATGTCATCCTCCACACTGAAGACCGTCTTGTCTTGCTCTACAAAAACTGCCTGTTAAGTTTCGAGACTAAAAATGTCCCTCTAGGTTCTGCAGCTTTCTCCTTGACACAACGGTGACGCAAGACAAACTTAAAGTTTACAGAAGGTCGAATTAGATCCGGCATCTTGCCTCATTAGACGGTCTTTGCTATTGTCTGTGTCAAGAGGGAGGAAGGTGATTATTTACTTTCTTCATGAGAGAGTCAAATCCATGATTTGAACTACCAAGAATTAGTGTAGTTGGTCTATCCATATCATAAGGGAGATCCACGGCTACTTTTGTACTTAAATACTTGCTTTTATCTATAATGTATATTTCTATAGAGATAAGTTTTCGTATAAATCTCTGTTTGTATTAGTGATGTGCATTGGTTGGGGAACGATACCTCTACTCTGTTTATGTATTTCTTCACTTTGATATGATAGCTAACTTGAATAATGATTATCAGTAATCTTCCACTAATAAGCTATTACTGCGCAATGTTTATTTGCATCTGATTAGACTAGTTCTATACTTTAACATACGTAGAGATCCACTTCATTGTCAATATCCTCCTCATATGATGTCTGTCTTTTCCTTAAGTTCCCTACACCTTACACCACCATAAATGTACCTTATGTCATTAGTCCCATGATAAATGACCATCTAATATAGCCTCTCTCATAGCTTATAGTGTAGAATTTGTTAAAACCTTCATTTGCAATTTGTAGATAAACTCAACCGAACGATACGCCTCCTTAATAGGAAGAAAATATATAGAATAGTTACTCCTAGAATTTAAGTTTTCTTACTATGACAATGCTATCAAAGAAAATATATTTTATGCCTAACTACTATTACCTTTTGACACACACAGCAGTTCATAATGCTACAGATATTTAAATCACCTTTCCTTAACTATTCACTTTTCAGCTGAGAGAAAATTCTGCCAAGAGACGTTAAAGTGCACAATATATCCGGTATTAAGTCAGTGAACCCATTTTTCTTATATTCTTTCTCCCAAACAATTTCAAGTAAATCGTAGGTGTTCTTGTTGCTGCTGGTTCTGAAAGCACTATACATTGGCTCTAACTCTGTTACCCATTGTCCTTTTTTCACATAGATTAATGAATTTCACCCATGTATCAGTTTACTTTCCTTTCTAGTCGTCAGACTCGATAATTTCTTTCATACTACTACTCTACATGTTCTTTCATACTACTACTCTACATGTTCTTTCATACTACTACTCTACATGGTGAAGATCAATAATCGGGTTATGAACTTTGTCGCCTTCTGTGTTACTGTGTTTACAGTAGAGTAGTTGGGTTTTCCATAAGTGCCAAAGTGTGTGTTTATCTGATGGATGATATTGAAACCAACAGTGACATTAGTGTTAATGTCTGTATCCATTTTCATCCGTCTTTATCTTCACGAATATGCGTCGCAGTACGGAAGGCATTCTTTGTTTTTCTGAATATATTCCTTATTCCATTTTCTTATAATTCCCCATCTTGTAACCGAAGTATGAATAAAGAATATTCAGCAACAAAATCAGGGTCATCAGGCGAAAATTTGCAAATGACTGGAAACGGATAAGTGTAAGCATGAGCAATTAGGTGCAAATGAGTGAAAGCCGTACGAAGTAAATGCAAGCACATGAACGGATTTGAGGGTCAATAGAGAACAAGCACAGGCAGGAGGGCTGGAACAGGCAGTAAACAGGTGAAAGCAGGGAAGAAGCAAGTGGAAGTAGGTAGGAGAAGCAGGCAGTGAGCGGGTGGATGCATGCAGCAAGCAAACGCAGGCGGGAGGAAGCAGGCAGGCAGCAGCAAGCAGGTGCATGCAAGCAGGAGGGAATGGAGCGAGCCTGGGAAAGTGGCAGGTGGGGGACGGGTGGGGGTGGTCGGCTAGGGTCACAAGGTCACGAAGTTCCGACGGAAGTGGAGGAGACCAACCAGATCGTGGTGGCTCGAGCCTCGGGCTCGCTACCCGTCTGTCCGTCTGTGCGACTGTCTGTCTCTCTGTCACTTATATTTGTAAGTCTGTCACTATCTTATCCACCCTACCCTTTACACATTCTGTCTCGCAGTCGAGTGTGTCTTTCCAATCCTCCGTTGTGAGTCTGCCAGTCCTTCAGTACCAATGAAACGTTTGTCCTTCACTCTGGAGTATCACGAGCAATGAAAAGGAAAAGGTCTAATGAATATGGCCTGGGAGACATACCGGAGGAGGATGAATATGTAATGGGGCTGTAGAATACGAGTGGGTGATGTGAGGGAGGCGATACAGGGGAGATAAGGTTGGGGAGATTGTGTAGGAAAGCTTGGTGAGGTAGGAGGTTCTGCAGGGAGAGGTGGTCTTGCATAGGGGCGTGATCTAGGAAACGTGGTGCATGGGAACTGGAGATAGAGCTAAAAGAGTTAAAAGAAATGACTGATGGGACGTAATGCAGATCTGCATATAGCAGTGGGACGTTGTAGAGATGTGCACGACTCAGGGTGATGACGTGACACAGTGTAATATGGTTCTGGGAATCTGGCGGGAGAATAATGTTCACAGGGACTGGCGGAGACGTTGCACAATGGTCTACAATCTTTGCTTCCTGTCTCGCCTTGATAGAAATTACGATGATAATGATATTAACGTTGATTTAACGCCCCAGACATGTGATTACGTCACGCATGTGTATACAGCACCTTGTGTCAGAGAGAGAGAGAGAGAGAGAGAGAGAGAGAGAGAGAGATGACAGTCAAGTTTGGCTACGCGCTGCCGCACTTTATCAAAATTTCGTTTTGCCTTCGAGTTCTTCATCTTGAATACGTTGGCAATTAGACGATCCTTTAATTTTCCCAAGTTCCTCGAGAAGTTATCCAAAAACCCAGCCTTCTCCCTCCAAACCCAAGCTCCTCTTCCGTCGACACAGACAACCTTGAAGCATTAACAAAAACAAATCCCGCCCAGATCTGCTCGCCCGCCGCTGCTTTCCACCCACGCATACCTACAGTCGACCCCTCCCACCCCCTCACCTCAGCACTCGTAATCTGTACCCTTCTTTACGCTCTTTACTCATCTCTTTCTTCTCGACATTTTCAAGCTCTCCTTCATTCCCCTTCCTCCTCCTCTTTTTCGTCCATTCTCGTACCGCCGACTGTCTCCTCACCCTTCCTCTTCCCTCTTTATCTTTTTTTCGTGATTCAGCCACTTGAGTTGGTATGATTTCAACCTGGGTCACTTGTAACGTATTAAGTGAATATATCATACGTAGATCTGAGGAAGATGCTCTTCTCAACAGTGAAAGAAACCTGAATACAAAAGATCAGCTGATAAACAGCAGTATTTTGCTCCTACTACATCTGGACGCCTCAGGAAGGCACGCGATACAGGGAATACATAAATCAATGTAACTGGTACAGGACAGTACCCTAGAGAGGGTCGTAGATACAAGACAGTGCTGGAAACGTGACCTCTAGATTAGGTGAACGCGTTTAGAGTCTCCTTACTGTCCACTCTAACACAAACGATAAGGGACAGCGAGAGAAGGACCGTCCTCCAACTTACTGCAGGAGCGATCACGAGCCGTATCGTCAGGAGCAGGATACAGTCCTGCATCGCCGGGGACAAGCACCGCGGGCGTCGCTGAGCAACATATCACGGGGCAGTGAGTCGACAGCCCAGAGGTGTGGGTCAGCTAGCGACCACCAACCACTTATACCGCCCTGCTGGTGAGACCATCGCACAGTCATAAGTTTTCTTGCCTTCAGCTTCTTCAGGACTAGAGGCACGCTCGACAACGTCTGCGTGTCAAAGTGTAATGCAGGATGAGGGGGTTCCCATGGGGGGGAGAGGAAGCTGGATCATCCTTCGACTGGTGCCTCCACAGGACCTGACGTCACGGTTACCAGTGACTATGCAGGAATTAATCACAGAGCAAAAGCCACAACAAACATCCTCAGCCATTATATTTCTCCGTCATCTTTCGTCATCTAGGTTTGTTTTGCTTTTGGGTTCGTCCGCAAAAGTGTACCTTCACTCTATGTCAGGGAGCAGCGCTAACGAGAGCAGTGCTGATGACGGTAGTGTGTGGATGTGAGCGTATTTTGTATGTGGATGTGAGCAGTGTGCGAGCGTAGGCAATGTGTCCCTGTAGAGTATGTTTGAGTGTGAACAATATATGGATGTGAACACAGTGTATGTGTGGATAGTCTTTGGATGAGGACAGCATGTGGATGTGGTGGCCGTGTGTGGGTAATTTAGTGTGGATGACGGCCCTGTGTGGATACAAACAATATAAAAATCGCAAAAGAAAGCCAATTAGTCAGTTCTGCTATGTTTACGTTCCCAGTCTCCAACAGCCTTCCCCTGAAGTGTAAGTGCCTGTTCCCTCTTGAGTGCCTCTTCTGTTTACGTGCTTAACAAGGGTTTCATCTCCTGCTAATGACGTCCCTGGGAGAATCATCATTTCTAGCGAGCAGTCACGTCTGTACACTCATTCTGACTGTGTGTGTGTGTGTGTGTGTGTGTGTGTGTGTGTGTGTGTGTGTGTGTGTGTGTACGAGACTATTAGATCTCTTTATGTTCCTGTGTTTGCTTCTGTGGTTACCTATGGATCTATTAAGGATGTATGTATGATATATGTATCTTTATATCAAGAAGTGTATACATGTTTCTGCTGACACTCTCCAGAGGCCGTGCGTCCAGTTGGAACACCAGGAGAAAGTTCCTAGCTGACCGGAAGCCTCACATTCGAGGCGGAGGTATTTCCTCGAGCGACCACGTCCTCGACCTGGACCAGGGTCCACGGTGCTTGCTAACCTACCGTTGCCCACACAACTTTCTCATTCACTCACGTTATGTTTCCTTCTCGAGTCTCCGCTGCTGAAGTGACTTTCCCTCCTTAGTCATTTAGAAATGCCTTTCATCGTTAACCTTGTGCCTAGAAATATAAGTCTTGCTTGGAGGTTTATTTCTAGTTAAGAGAGATATGCAGGTTAAGAGGAAACGCGACAGGAAAGACTTGTAACACAAAAGTACGAGGCAAAAAGATTGATAGAGAAACGAATACGTTTATTGTCTTTCTGTCTTCTTCTATCTCTGTCTTTCTTTGTATATGTCTTGTCTGTCAGTCTGTCTTTATTTCTTTCTTTCAGTCGGTCAGTCTGTCTCTCTGTCTGTTTATCTCTCGTCTGACTTCCTTTCCGCTGCAGAATCGATCTTACATTTACTGAGGACCTTATCTTCCTCAACCTCTTGAAATAGTTATAACTTTCACTCACTGGCAGAAAGAAATAAGGCAAATCTTGTATGAAATCTTATTAAGACCACGTATAATTTTCTTCACACAGCGAATGATTCGTTTTTGTCATACGTTTGGCCTCCTCTGCCCTACACATTTTCGCAAGATTTATCTCTTGTGTAACATCGGTTGTCACTTCTAAAGCCAACTGCCCGTAGGATTGTTCCTGAAAAGCCTGATCTATGATCTCCAGGGGTTGGGGAGGTGTGCGTGACGGCCAAAAAGGCAGACTTCTTTACCAGACCACAGTCACTTCCCCATTTTCGACCTGGTCAGTGGATTAGACATCCACAGAACCACCGGCGAGATGCCGCTCCACCTGCTCATCACGTACTGGAACACTTTGTGGAAGACTTAAATTTAGTAGTGAGGAATTACGTCTCTTGTTAGTACGTACCATTTATTTTTCGGAAAACGCTGAAATTTTCTGAGCTTCGAAAAGTTGGTGATGGTGAGATGTGTGTTTACAACTCATTGTGCCGTAGACGCTTGACCTGAAGGTTGGTCTGTAGCAGTGAGGGGCACCCTGTAGGCTGACAGTTTCCTCATATTTACATGTATGAGTTTAATGAGATAAATCGTATCGTAAGAGTTACCTGTAGTAAATTATTGATTCTCTGGAGGATTGAGACATTTTAAGTTTCTTCTTTAGGGTCAGGAACGTGGCGGAGTTTATTAACCGAGTAATGTAAAACGTGTTGTGTACCACACCCCACTGACGAAAGGAATTTCTGGAAACGTTGGTGGGAACCTGCCCACAAGGTTCTCATATGAGAGACAATACACCGCGACCTGTGCCTCGGGTCACAGCCATGACCTCATTCGCACGATTTCCCTGAAAAAAAGATTGAGGCAGAACCTTGAAGATTTCGAGGAGCGACGAGGCCTGAAACCAGATGTCTATCAGCAGCTGAGAAATTCTTAGCTGAAGAAAAAGCGAGTATGTTTCTTGTCCAGTCTGGCCACGAAGAGGGAATGAAGGATTTACTAATATTCGCATCTTTATTGATAATCACATATTCACTGAAACGAAATCTTCTGATATTCAATCACCTGTTGATATTTACACTTTTGTATACAGTAACATCTTTATTGACATATTTACATCTTTACTAATATGTGTAACGTACTCATACATATATCTCTACTGATATACGCATCTTTACTCCAAAGGAACTTGATATTTCAGGTACGTGTTCAAGATATAACTAAAACCAAGAACCGCTGGAAGACGACTGCGATGATCAACCAAGACGAAGAGGAATCACGAGACGAGGACCGCCTACACAGGTAGAGTGTCCTCGTCTTTGCCTTTCGGGTATGGTTTTTATCTTTTAGCTATCTCAAAATACAGCCCCCTAAAAAATTAGCATCATTCAGAAGGAAGGGTGACTCTCCGCTTTGTGCATAAATGTTTTATGTGTGTATTTGCCTATTTGTGCTGCTATTGCAGCACCATTTCTTAAACTCTCTATAATACAATTCTCTTCTTAAAATTTCCATATGCCTCTGTAGGCCTCTAGCCTTCCACGGTAACGTCTCACTCTTAATTGAAATCTCTTCTTTGTTTTCATCATCTGGACCTTCTCTTGTAGTTTTTCTTTGTTTTCATTGTTGTTTGTGTGTATGTGTATACATTTTCAGCCGTGGTGACGGGACATTGGAAGCAAAGTATAATTTCGTCCTAATATAGGATGTGACAGCATAATGAAAGTTTCCTTATCTCTGAACTTGATTATAATTCTAATACTGGCTGTAGATAGTTAGTCTACTTCATTCCTCTCCTAAGGTAGGACTATGGCGATAGTGTAGGGCCAGTGTGGACTCCTAAGTCTTTACCACAAGCAGAGCTGCTGCTTAATTCCTGCCAAATGATGCACATATGAAGACCTTCCTTCATCGTGTCCCATTCATATTGCTTTACGAGCATTTGGGGTGAATTTCATCAACTATGCGTCAGACTTTGGAGGTTATATAGGTCCCTTCGTATGTTTACTCGTTCCTTTCC
>JAUUDW010346539.1:0-19595 GCA_032361385.1 Panulirus guttatus
CCCTGTAGCGTAAATTTTCCTTTTCATTAGTGTACGGTTCTCATTTGACTGTTCATGTTTGTGTATTGTTGTGTTTGTGTGTATTTGTGTGGCTGTTGTTGGTAGGGAGCATCATAATTGGACGGTGCCGGCGCTGTGTGCTCTAATTATGTCGTTGACGATAGAGGAATAACAGAGGGTTGCGGCCGTGTGCATATTAGCCCCAGCTGGGCTGGTTCCACCTGACGCCTTACTGATGACGCTCCACCCTTAATTAGCTCAGGTAATGGTACCTCTGTCTGCGCCGCTTCACCATTACTTGATGCACCATTTCTTGCTTCACCATAAATGTGACGTTCACTAGTTGTCGCTCAGGCTTATCTGTTGCCTCACTTATACTCTTACTTTGGGTGTAGTGACAGCTTCACACATAGCCTGGCAACGCTTTGATGATCCTGCTTTATTATATTATTACTCCACCATAGTGGTTGTACTTCCCTATACTGATGCTGTACCATAATAGCTTTCAAGGCTTATCTTTTAGATTAATCAGAAACCCGTTTGGGAGTTGGATTCTGTCATGAAAATATGTTGATTTGAATCGCGTGTGCTGTAAGTATTCAGTATTATTGTTTTGGGTCGTAATTAGTTAAAATATGTGTGTGCTTTACATCCTATATAGAACCTTAATTAAGTGTGTTTGATTCCACTGTTTATCCATTTGATTATTGATAACCACACTGCCCAGGTGCATTATATCCTGCTGATGATTCATCTTTAAATTTTTTTCCGTATATGTTTGTTTGCATAGACTGACTCTATCTATTTTGATTACACATACTGGTTCCTTTTATTTTGATTGCGTATACTGGCTTCATCTGTTTTGAGCTTTTGATCTCACCTGTTTATGAATAGAATGCAAGTTAATAATTTTACAAGTATTTCTGATGTGTTGATTATATGATTAATCGGTAATCTGTTTAATCCTGTTTCATAAAACTTTTTGGTTAATTAAGCAGTGCGTTATGATAAGTCAGATTTTCTTTGATTACGACCCTTGATTGCGACAGTGCCACCCCTGAGCAGGCCGTTACGACCCTTGGGTATGATGGCCTGGCCTGTGACCTCACCCTTACGTTCAAGTCATAGGACAGGCCGTCATAGCCGAGGGTCGCGCCGTCATGCCCACGGCCTTTGGTGTCGTGGTCAAGGGTCAGGTGCCGACCGTCGTGCTCGGGGAGGTCAGAAGCCATACGGCCTTGGGTTTTGGATCACCAGAACGTAACTCCATTTGACCTGGACTCGTCCAGTTGTTACTAACGTTAGATGGTCCGTGTTGAAGGTCGTAAGTGAAGAAAACCTAGTGTTTGATATTGATGTAGTAACCATGGTTCACAAGAACCTCATGACATCGTTTCATCCAGTGTTTCATCAGTCGAGTGTCATCATCATCTAGTGTTTCATCGGTGACTGTTGTCACACCACTCCTGTCTGTTTGAAGCTGCCATCTTCTCGGTTGATGAGTTGCAATTTCACAGCTTACGACCGGTGAATGGCTTTATCCTGTGCTTCAAAGTTCACCGTGTGATGAGAATTCGTCACCTGTGAGTACGTGGAAACTCCCTCAAACCGTGTTCATAAACTGTTTAGGAATTAGTGTCCGTGTATGTCGGTGTGGGATTACCTCAGCTCCAATATTAAATACGATCATTTTTAATCGGATTTGCCTGTGAGCTGCTCTGCTGACGTCATGCCATGGTTGACAGTTTGTTGCGCCCTTCTGTGACTGCTTGTGTGGTCTCTGCCTCTTGTTGGAATGGTGAAAGATATGTTTATTTGTGACAGTTCCGTGTTGATGTCCTCTCTTGCAGCAGGGCGAGGTGCTGGTGATGTGGAGTGAACGGTGTAGAGAGAGAGAGAGAGAGAGAAAGAGAGTCGGGCTGGTTGTAGAGCGTGTGGTGAGGGAGGGTGTGGCCCGGGGCGGGTGTGGAGGAAGTGCTGGGGCTGACAGATCTTCCCGGCTCGCTGGTAAACAACTTCATTAGCCGCTCTCCTCACATTCCCTCACCCTGGCCCTCACGCACGTCCCGAGATTCAACGCACTTACCCACTTCACGTGGGTACTGTGGCTTAATGAGAGTTGCTGTACACTCGAGAGTCCGGGAAAGTCGAAGGTGGTTATAAGTTGAACTTTTGAAATAAAGACAGGGTCTGAGGAGCCACCATGCTACCTGGGACGCTGTCTGCACAAGGCCCCGCCAGGGTGAACAAGGGCTCCGGTTGCTCGTATGGCAAATTATCATATATAGAATTATCGCCAGACTCCTCCCGCAACCCTCCTTCACACACACACACGCGTGTGTGTGTGTGTGTGTGTTTAGCGCGCGACTCATTTACGTGTGTACAAATTAACCTGATAATTCATTTCATTTTGTGTTCCACAGTGTCAGTATAGGAAGGTACATCATCTTTCCGTTTTCTGGTAATCGAGGACAAGTTTTGAAGTGAGCGTTTCACCATCACCGTATTGGGCTGAGAGTATCTCCGGCAGGATGTGAGGTCCAATTACATTCAGGGTTTGCTTGAGAAAAAATCCGACTACCGCTTGGGAGTGACCCGACGGTATCTTGATGTATGGTAAAAGCTGTGGGAAACGTCCCTAGACTTACGATACTAGTTACCAGCTCACGTTGCTTTATTCAGTTGTTTAATCTGGGGATGGAGATCTCAGGGTTGTCAGAATGGTTTAAGATTTTTTTTCTTTTTTTAGATTGGATGTGTTGGATCACGAGAGGAGAGTATCTCCTCCTTCCCAAGGAAGACACCTAAGGGACTTTGACTCTCTCTCATGAGATCGATGTTATATTCTTCATGAATCCATTGATATTATTTCTATATCAATATTAATTCCTCGTGCAGACCTGAAATTTATTATTGATATCCTCTCGTGATGGATGTGTGGGAAAGATACTGCCTTGTGTGGCTGCCGTCTGGGCCTCAGCTGGTTGTGTGTTGCGCTTCCGCCTTATAACCTGAGTAGCTCTGGGCCTCAACTGGACAGAAGAGATGTTAGCCCTGTGATCTGTTGTCACCCGGTATAGTTGCAGTTTAAGGTCAGATGAAGTGTGGAAGAGTGTTTTGAATCCTGGTGCCATCCTGGTAGTGTGATATAGTGGCGAATTATTGTATGGTGATGGTGGTTTGTTAATCTTCTGTAGTGCGGACAGTTTGTAAAGTTAACGTTACGTCGAGCCAGCGGACCACCCTAAATGCAGTCTCAGTAAAGAAGAAGGTTCGTTTCCTTTTGCGCTGTGGGAATGAAGGACGGAACTGAAGGCAAGACGTAGCCATGAGCTGGACGAGGTTTGTAAGTATGTGATACAAACTCACTGGTGATGATGAGTAAAACCTGTGTTAGTGTCACGTTCCTAGCCGAGGAAAACGAGTTACTTACTGAGAACTTTCACGACTTAGGACACAACCAGTGATGACTGTTCTAAAGTCAGGTTTTCTTGCTCCTTGGATACTGATTAGTCATAGCATAACCTTTCACACCTGACCATATTACTGAACTAGAAAACACACAAGGTTATTTACCACACACATCGATACCATCTGAATTATTGGGATAAGCGAAAAGCATCTTTTTATATACTGTAAAGGAAACGTGGAAAATGCATTATTGATAAACGAATGAAGAATACTGAAATGATTGGTTCCAAAACCGTTCATAGAGTTTGTCCATTACTGGTATGATACTGCGACAAATTTTGGAAGACAATATTAAACGGAAACAGAAATGCCATAGGTTTAGTGAGGACATTTGTGGTCAGTGCCTAAGACTATTCCTTGTTAGCAGAGCTGTTGACTGTACGCCAGAGGGTACTAGACAGGATCTCGGTTAGCCGACTGGCAGGATCTTTATTATGGTTTTAAGTCTGCTGCAACATTGTCACGACCAGCTGTGTCCCGGGGAGGCTGAACTGCTGTGCCTCTTCCGCGGGTAGAGACCTGCCTCGAAACCATATGAGCCTATAAAGGCACCGTCATAGAAGATACTGCACTTGTGTTTTCTATAGCGTAGTGGAGTTAGAGAAGATACAGTGAAATGTAGTGTTGTTGAGACGTCGTATGATGGAGTGTCATTTGATGAGAAAAGGGATGAAGAGAGATTTAATGTGGGTCACTTTCAGTGTGTGATTTTTTTTTGAAGTGTGATGTATTGATGATCTTGATGATTTGCATGATGAATTGTTCTGTATTCATGGAGTGTAGTACGAAGAATATTGTAGGGTGGTGTAATGAGGAAGTGTGGTGTAGTGTGACAGATTATACCAGCAGGAGGAGGCGCTAGTCTCCGCTGGACTGGTCATATTCTAGCAGCGGTAGCAGTAGCACCAGGAAGAACTCTAACTCGATGAAGGTCACTATTGATTTTCGGCTTCAAATGTTGGATAAAGTGTGTAATTGTCCTGTGAATATTTAATCTGGCTGACCTGGTCAGGAGAGGGAGGGAAGGGGTCTTGGCACGCCACCTGCCACACGCTCTCTACTTGACAAACATCCACACGCCCGCTGTTGCTAGTTGGAATGACCACACACCTGTTGTTAACACATTAGTCGACCGCATATCCTATACTGTTGCAAGAAACTTGTTAGTGAAACTGCTCCGTGACACAGGCACTCAACGCAATTAGTCTACTTCTAAGAATAGATGATAAACAAAGAATTATTCTTTTATGATACCGCAGCCAACGGAGACGTTGCCATGACTTTTTTTTTATTATCCATCAACTTTGGACTTCTAAGCAGACGTAAGCCAGATAGAAGTGAAGAGTAACCTGGATGTTCAAGATAGTCTCATTCATCAGAATTCATCTATGCCGTGACATCATTAGACCTCAGGAATGAACTCGTCCATTTCCAAGACAGAAGGTCAAAAGCTCTAGGTCGTTGTAATGAGAAAAAACACAATCTGTGCTGAAATGCTCAGATACAGGCCTCCTTTCATAAACGAATGAGGAGACATGTAAAATTACTGCCATAGATTTAAAGACTTAACTCACTCCTGCCAACAGAGATTGACTGTTGGGTTATAAAGACTGGAGTAGGCGGTCCTTTTGCCTGTTCTTGGGAGTTACTCCTATTCTTCGAATTCAATTAGTTTCGTTTCTAAAGCTTCTCCTTGTTTCCTAGAGTAAGTCGTTGATATGTGCCCGACACATGAAAATATTGTTATTCTCGGCACCATCACAGTTGTCCCGTGCCACATCGTGGACTTAAGCATTTGGAAAGCAAATAGTTAACGATGGGAAGATTTCCTGGTGTAGAATTTGCTTTGACATTGGACATGTTCCTCGTCCCCTGCGTCATCTAAAGCCTGAAAACGATTTTGTGTTATTACTGCAACAAAGGCTTACGTTTGTGAGGCTTTGCAGCTGCTTCAGAAGATGGGTGTACACCCGAGGGGCAGGAGGAGGATCAGTTTAGTAGTATCCCTCAGCGCTGCTCCTCACTCCCTGACACTCCCGCTGAGCTGGTTTCGACGAATCCTTGAGGAATGTCTACTCTGCCCGGGAATACATCACTCAGGTTGTCGAGAGTAGCAGTCAGAACCTCTAGGATGCGTCTGTCCCGGCATTGTAAAAATAGGCCGACGTTTTTCAGTTTATCCTGGATGGTGATGCCTGACACTCTTATACGCGTTGCCACACGCTGCCAGAGGCTTAGTAATCCTCTACACACGGATACACTACAGCAGGCACTGGTAGTCGCGTCGACGTTTTGCTACACTGCATCGCTTTTACACGGACTTCACTGGAAAAAGTTGCCATAAATTCTCATATTGATTAGAAGCACAAAACGTGTAATTATCTGTATTGATTGAATGAGGCTACATATGTTATGACGGACATGTTTTCTGCTTGTGTTTCCCGGCGAATGGATTTTCTGTGTCATTACTGCATTAGGGAACTGTGGCCGGGCCCACTTCCCCAGCTCTCGTGCTCCGCCACCAATGGCCTAGCCTTCATAATTTCACGACTACTACAGCCGTCGTACTCCCCCCTACTATCCCACCCTTCACACTCCACCCTCACTAATCGCAACCCTCATATTTTCCAGCACCATACCCTCGGAGGAAATACAAATGACTCATATTCTGGGAGTGACATTAAAAGTCCACGAATATAAATTTTGTTCTCGTCTTAACGAAAGGAAAACATGCCATTCCCTGAAGGTTGGCTGCGTATTTTGAACTTTTTATTAGTTTTATGTTGGCTCGTTATGGTCTCCCTGAGGACTTGGTTGGATGAGTTCTTGTGTTATTTAAATAATGGCTGGTAAAACGAAAATGGATGGAGTACTGAAATCATTTTTTATTGAAGTTTGCAATATAGGTAGATATTTGATCCTCTTATACGTATTAATAACCTTTTTGAAATTATGTTTTTAATGTTTAACGAAAGTAAAGTTTTATATAACGTATAGAAGTAGTTTTTATGAGTCGAATACTTTCCTCCCATTTTGGAAATATATTTTATTTATTTATTGACATTTCTCTTTGGCAAATGAATAGCAGTGCTAGTTACGTTCCCCTGTCAGCTGGCTATGGAGGACGGCCGGACTCACACTAGTGGCCAGTTTATTTTGGTCTTGGCTGGCCAGGATGTCTTTAATTCCATTAAAACTTGGGAAGCGTCTTAACTCCCAAGATTACACATTGAAAAGGAAATATGATATCAGTGAATTTGTGTCAAAGATACTTTTTTTATGAAATAATGTCGACCCTTGTTGATAAATCTTTATATTACAGGGAAGAAAGTGGCATGTAAATAATTGTGATATCTTTTAATGTGTTTTATTGTATATTTAGATGAAAACTCTGCCCAGCTCAGCTTGATTGAACACGGCTACAGTCAGCTGACCTTTGAATATTTAGCTGAAGTTTGTTAGGAAAACCCCTTTTATCCCTGAGGAAGGTTGTTAGTTGCCGTGCCCAGGCCAGTCACTGACACCCCTCCCGCTCCTCACAGTGATGGGTGATGGTGGTATGTTGTCACGCCTTCCAACACTTCCATGTGGTTACAGTGCTGACCAGCCTGCTTCCATGCTGGAGGCCTGACCTTGTGAGCTGTCGGCGCTGGTTCTGCACTTACGTGTTGACTTATCGACGATTGATTCTAAATGTTGAGAATGGCTGCCAGGCTCACCAGCGCAGTAACAGGGACATGTCACACGGGCAGGGAGTAACGTTAGTCACGATGACACACCGGCTATCGGCCTCCCTGAGTGTGAGTGCACTCACTGCCCAACGCTCACAGCTGCTGCCTCAGCTTACGGACACACGGGTTATTTATATCGGATACAGTAATCTAGAACAGTTCTTACATAGATCATTTGAATCAGAAAAATCATGATATGAGCCTGATAATGTTGAAAAAGCTATTGCATTTATCTTAGTTGATTTCATAAACAGAATTGTAAGATAATGGCCATATCTTTATTTTCTTTCTGTTTCAACGAAGATATTGAGAAACATGTTTGATTTCTGTGTGTGTTTATGTGTGTGTGTGTGTGTGTGTGTGTGTAATGGAGTAGTTTGTAAAAGGTGAAGTGCGTTGCATCAAGGACTATTGCATATACTGCTAACTCCTTTTCTCTTGCGATGGTAAATGATAATTCTGGTAGATGGCTGTTGTCATGTGTAGATTACAAGAATGTCATCACGTGGGCATTAGCGGCAAACATCCGCTCACAGTTTGACGTAAGTCTCCTGTTGAAGGATGCTGTGTCGTGGTCTGGACAGAATATCTGCTTAATGCTTGCGCTGTGAGAGAGACGATGACGTGCTTCCATCTCCCCGTTCGCCTGCTGCAGGTAGGCGGGCCTCTCCCCCTCCACCCGAACATTATCCACACATTTTGCAGCATTTTTTGCAAGCGCCTTCATCATCGAAGTTTTTATTATTTTTGTGTTTTAGTTTTCTAATTTTTTGCACTTTTTTTAAGTGTCATTATAGCGGTTTCGTAATGCGTGTGGCGCCGGCTGGCTTTTTTTTTCAGTTATATGGCGCGAGGTTGAACGCTTTCACCAAGGTTTAGGTACATTTGTTCCCTGTAAACCTCAAGTGTCCGGGGTTGCAAAACCTTATTAAAGGTGACGCTTCCTAACACGCACGCAAACAGTCTCTCACACCGCACGAGGAAAGGGCCATCCATCGGGCCAGCGCATCCTGAGGGGCGTGTAGCCGGTGTAGGAATCTGTTCACTTTGGCTCCAGGAATGTCTTCGTCATCGCAAACTAGACTCGTCAGGTGCTGTAGCCGGGCAGGTAGATGTGGTAGTGGGTTCAGGGCGCTGGTAACTTAACGCTAGATATTACGACTGATTAGTTCACAAGGAACTAGCGCCTTGACCTGCAGGCGAGGTAGGTGACCGGCTCTTAATGGGACTCTGGAGTGACGGTATTACCATCCTCAAAGATGATCAAACCTAACGTACAGTGCTTGGTACAGTTGCTTTTGGAAAGATGGCAACAATGTACAGAGTTCCTCTGGCAACACAAGTACAGGACCTGAAGATGAATTTTCCTCATATCCTGACCCCGTTACCGGTCTGAACCAGTCCCCACCACCAAAAAAAGAAAAAAAAAATGCTACTGTCCTTTCGGGAACTCTGCCAACCTTCGCCCAACAAGCGTTGGAAATTTCTTCATATTTGCCAACACTAAGGGACTTAAAGCGAACATGACTACCAGAATCCTTTTCACAAGCGGTCTACAAACTCAAGCAGATCTAGTCTCCATGGAAACCTGCATAATAGTTCACAGATAAGGCTGAGTTCCAGATTAACATTTTTACAGAAGTAACAGATTAGGACGGACGGGTGGAGGTCGGTGAAGTAGGTCGTAACATCCGAGCTGCTAAGATGTTTGGATAACGTGATACTGTAAGTGTCCCATTCAGAAACGACCGTTTGAGAAATAATAGGAAATGAATGAATGGTTAATTTAGGTACCTTTTTATTCCAATCACAAACGTTATTCTAGTATATCTCAGCCAGCCACTCATATAATGAGAATGGATAAGAAATAATCTGTTTCCTGAGAATCCGTTGGCAGTTACTCAAAGAGTACCGCAAAAGGGACCTTTCGAGGCTATATTACCATTCCATCATTCGGAACGTTCCATAATCTGCCTCACGTATATACACGCACGGTTGCCAGAGCGCCAGACCATACACAGAGAATGACTCAGCTTTTTCATATTCTTGAACACGACGGGACGATGCCAACCAAGTCTTCATCACTTTCTTAAAGGCGAACAGAAGTTGTAGTGAAGATGCCTTTTGACTCGCCCCACAAGCGTCAGGTCAGAGGTCAGTGTTTTTAAGGGTGCAGTGATAATGGCCTTTAACTTAACCCCTCCAGCTCAGGCCTAGGTCCAATGGTGCCAAGAATGTATTATGTACTGAAGTTGCTGTTAGGTTTATGGAGAGCGCAGGGAAGGTATTTTTTCGAGAACATAGCGAAGTTGAGGATGAAGTGAATCTGTGTTTATCAAGGGTTTAGTGAAAATAAGTTTGACGGTGTCTCCCTTGGTGAAGAATATGTTGATGAGTGATAGTGAGGAAAGGGACATAGTGTCTTGGCTTGCGAATTTCTGACGTGTTTATTTTTTTCCAAAGATTATTTTCTGCGTATGAATGTGCAAAGGAAGTCATGGCCGTATCCCTTCGTGAATCAAAATCGTACACTCATTGATGGAAAGAAATGATAACTGTCGTGAAAGAAATCAGTCAGGATTGTGTGCCCATCCGCCAGGCAATACCGTAGCAAAAGTTCTCAGAAGATACGTAAATTCCCGCGGGAGAATATATTGATAAACCCTTGTGGTGAGATGGTGCCTGAACCCCGTACGTGTTTACCCAGCTTGGTGAGGTGGTTGGTGGTGGAGGCCACAGCTGGCGTGAGATACAACGGAGATGATTCATTCTAGACTCTATAGCTTAGGCGCCATTCTGGCCACCACGCCACAGGACGGCAGGTATACACAGGTCATGTTTCCCTGTAGAAAGAAACTGCATAATGTACCCAACATATTAACCCTTTTGTGCCCCACAGTGCGATGACCAGAATCATCGAACCGAAGGGTAGAGTCATCTTACTCAAAGGTTCAAGTCATCGCACTCAAATAATGACGTTGTCCTACTGAATATAGGTTAACTGTTCTTCGTGTGGTGCTGGTTTCCCGTGGACGCGCTGGACGGATGAACATGGCAGCTTCTTAGAATAAGTTTATAAGTGTCTGAACCTCGTTATATACTTGACCTAAAGTGCTGCAGGAGTTTGGTGGAAGCGAATTAAAATTCTTTCACTCGTGAAATGAAGAGACTGGTGGTGTGTGGCTGGAGGACTGGAGCGCGTGCAGGTCGCCTTGGTGATGTTGAGGTGCCAGCAAGCCCCGGTGTGAAGGATGTCGTCCAATGTGGTTTCTGCCTCAACATTTTTTCATAAATGTACTCTCCAGTGTGTATGTGTTTGGGTGTGTGTATACTTGTTTCTCTGTACAGTGTCTTTATATCTGTATACGTATGCACGCACACACACACTCTAGCGTATGCCATGAACCCATTTCATCGATCAACCCTTTGGGAAGGATGAACAGCTAGGTGGACTGTGTACCGGCTGCCGTGACCAGGATTCGAACCTATGCGGGTTTGATCTGAGGTGGCCTGTGCATGGGTGTCGGCTGTAAAGCTAACCGCTACGCCACGGAGGTGTGGCAGGTCATTGTGTGTGTGTGTGTGTGTGTGTGTGTTGCTGTAAGTGAGGAGGACCCGAGGCCATTCCGACCAGGGTAGGAAAACGATCAGTAGCGAACCAGCGATTCATCCTCCTTGAAGGCGCTGCAGAAGAATCCTACCTCAGGCAAGATCCCTCAGAATGAATATCGTAAGTGTGAAGTGAACCTAGTCGAGTACAATAAGTGATAGGGTCTTGTAAAGTAAATTATAGGTTAGGATAAATGAAAGTTGGATGCTGTAAATTGAATCGTAAAATATGTCGAATTAAATCGAAGTGCAAAATTTACAGTGTGAATGAAACTCCAGGAAATTAAATCACTTATAATTGATGAATGATAAGTTCCTGGAAGTAAAGAGACGGGAGGTGTAAAGCGAATGATTGTGTTTAATGAATCGTAGAATTCAGTTCAGTGAATGCATGATCGTTTGAAACTCATCGTGGCATTTTATAATTCCATACCAGCCGCCGCCCGCGCTGTGGATCCCCTGAACTTCCACAGTATCCCTGGACGCACACATGAGAGTATGACGGTACGACCTTAAGCACGACGGTACGATCCTTGAGCACGACCATACGACCCATAGGTATGATGATCTGGCTTCCGTGGCCAAGCCATCATAGCTAAGGGTCGTTGCCAAAGGGGATTAACATAAAGAACCGGATGTACCCTTTTTAAGACTGATGACGTGTGTGGGTCCTGCCATCACATTCCCCATGTACTCTGGCGTTGCCTCAATTTTCCTCTATTACAGTCAATATGTGCTCGTGTAGTGTTTATTTAAACTCTGAAATAAAGTAGGGATTGACATGTTTGGTGCATGGAATCGAGACGACTTCTTATGGTTAATACTGGAATTTTGGCGCCCAATCCTGGTTTGGGCTGCACCCGAACTGTTCCTGATGTAGGGAAATTTATCCCTTGTCAGTTGTGTAAAGGAGTTGAATCAGTCTTGCACCATCTGGATCCCAAATATTGAAGTGGTACAGGTTGTTGTGGTGAGATGGTTAAGAGGTTCATCCAATCAAAGTGACGCTTGCTGGACGATGTGTCACTCCAGCCTGTCAAAGGTGGTGGCCAGCACTTCCAGTGTCAACACGTTTACGTACATTTACTCATAAAGCATTTCCTCATTTCGGATATCGCCACTTTTATTGTTGTCCAGGGGGCTTGTCAAAGTTGCTCAGGTTTCTGTTATTTATACTTTTATTGTCTTCTGTGAAGAAAATGGATGATTCTGCAGACTAATTGTCCTTGTCCGGAACGTCTTGAAATCGATAGCAAGGTAATTTGTGGAGTAAAGAATTGCCAGCAGTTGAGACGGAAGATATTGTCTGGTGGAGAATGGAAGGGGAGGAAGGAAGGAAGACATACCGAGGAATAGAGATGTTGGGGCTTTGGGCGGGAGAGGCTGTTGGTAGGCGGGTGGGATGGGGCGTTGGTTAGGCGGGCGGGAAGGGGTGTTGGTGAGGCGAGGCTTATCCTCCCGCCTATCGCCACCTCAGGTTATACTTAGCCTCTCACCTGGGTATGACGGCATGACGTATGACCTTACTTTTCAGGGTAAGGTCTCGTCATTATACCTAAGGGGTGTACCGTCGTATTTCAAGGTCGTATCGTCGAGCTCAAGGGCCGTACCATCGTGGTCAAGGGCCATTATCGTCTCGACAAGGCTTAAGTTTAATTGGTTTAATTGGCAGAGTCATAGTAATAATTACAAACGGTTCATGGGCCTCCGGTAAGGTTCTGGGGTTTGCGATGTCATTGTGAATGAATTACGCATGGTTACATACCGGGCCGATGACTTCCGCTTTAAGGACAACCGTGGAACAGAGTCCTCGCACTGCAGGTGTGCCCCAGCGACGCATCGGCCGGCGTGGACATCACAGGGTGGTGGTTGGAGCTCGTAAGACTCGACGTGACATTTATAGCTTTTTGTTTTTACAAATTGTTTTAATTTATCTCCTGTACAAAATTGAGTGTAACCCATTTGTTCGTAGACGGACGTACAGAACCCATTTTTTCTTCTTTTGTTCCCGAAGTCTTAATCTTAGGGATATTCTTGATATCTCTTCAGGAAATTGAAAATATATTTAATAATGTTAATAGTAATTTTTAATTTTGGTCATGATGTATGTCATAATGTGTTGTAGTATATTCTGTTCATCGTTTCAGTCATATTTAGCTAACATTTTTCCGGGAATGCAGAACCCATGACTTAAATTGTTGGTTATGGGCGATCAGATCCCTCCTGCCGGCCATCAGTCCCCAGCTGTGACTACGTCAGAGGCCGGCGACGGGCCTGTGGCTGTAGCCAGAATATGGGCGCCACGCTTCCCCGGAGATGAAGTTATCAAAAGCTGGGACGGCGGTTTGGTGCCGCTTGCCAGTGACTGATGGGGCGGTCGACGTGCGCTTGAATTGCAAATGTTGAGACTAGGATAATGTGGGAGTGTCAACACTGGCGGGAGATGTGCTCGGCGCCACACTCCCTGCCCATCCTTGCGCCACCACGGCTACGGCATACACCCACGCCGTTTCATCTGGCAAAACCAGGGCCCCCAAACCCACGCCGTGTTGTGTGGCTGCACCTTCCTGTGGAAAGTCACAAGTGGTCGTATTATAAAGTATGTTTTTGGTGTTCAGGAATCCTTACCAACACAGTGAGCTCTGCAGTGTTGCTTCTCTTTCTCTCCTCTACAGTTATTTCTTTGCTTTCAACTCATGAGAACTGACTGCCTGTGTCCCCGCCGTTGCTTATACCACGTGATATCCTGCAAGCCACTGCGTCATGTGATTCTTTTGTGGATGTTGGCAACGCAAGTGTGGGTTTTTGTTAAGTCGGTTTCTTTACCTACACCGTTCAACAGTGGAACGCTTATATCATCTGGTGTTCTTCATAGTAGCTCGCTCCATGTCCGAGTTCAGATCTCAGCCATTACTTGTTGTACAGTATTTTCATAAACAGATGCATATTGATGATAGCTTCAACATCCCAGCAACAGAGGTTCACCCTGACTAACATTTCACGCAGCTGATGCAAACTTGTTAATCGGAGATTACTTCAGGTAAAAATCTTATTTTCGCACTTGCTCGAAAACTCTTAAATTATTTTTACTCTTCTCGCTTTACTTTTGTATTTTCCCCCACTCATTATGTTTCTTTTCAGGATTGGCCTCAAAGGATTTTTGTGTGTGGCCAGAGTCCACGACAGAGAAGAAATTACAGACGTAATTTACAAACGTTGGATAATTATATGTATGTTGGGCTGGGTGGACCGGGTCAGTTCGTGTCTAGTTGCTGGAAAGTGTGTGACTGAATTACTTGCACCATTTCTCCACGTGCACGACGTGTCTCTGTGTATATTTAAATCCAATCCAGTTTCTTTAACTTTCTCTTCCGTCGGCCAGTCTCTAAGTGAGTTGCTGATGTATATATGGTTAAAGAAAATGTATATGCATCCAAACATTTACCTGATGTAATCGCTGGAGGTCTTTTACAATCATAGCTCGGGGTTGAGTCTAAGCTGCTACTGTGGGTAATGCACTGGTCGAACTGGCTGTTGGCGGTCGCGTTACGACCTGAGGACCACGTGATCACCACACCCTGGCTGATCTGATAGGCTTTGGGCTCGAAAATGTGTTTCGAGAGGAGGAATTTGCACCCTTTTAAGTGACCTTTTCCGTTATTGATTTTATATATTTTATAACTGAATGCTGGTGGACACGGTTGTTGCTTATGTGAGAATAACGATTTTCCTTACTTACTAAGATACAGATATACGATCATATACTAAACATCTTGCCACATTGTATACAGGATATATATAGGTACCCAAAATGTGCATCATGATGATGTAGTGCCGTGAGCGCCTGGTGGGGTGACCATCCACGTCCCGGGAGTGGGTCCTCTTGTGGTCTGTCCTGCCTCACTCACGGAGCCATCCAGGCCAACCCCAGGAGACCTTAGCCGCCCCTGCTCCGTGTCGGAGATCCAGCACCTAGAACAGTTGTTACCCCCAGGAGACCTTAGCCGCCCCTGGTGATAGCCTGACCTTTTGACCAGGTGCGCCATGGTAGGGTGGATGGGGGACGGATGAATAAGGTTGTGCCTGACTTACGGCTGGCTACCATGACGCGCCGGCCGCCGGTACACAGGAAGAACAGATAACAGAAGACTCATTCACCTGTCACGACGTTATCTGCGAATTTATTTTGTTACTAACTAGAGAAATGAAGTTAGGACGAAGAAAGCATTCGTCACGTTTTGCTAAACAGTCGGCAGGAAAAGAATTGGAAGATTAGACATGCATTGCCACAGTAAAATAAACAATGAATTGTAAGGAAGGAATGAGATTAATACTTATTTGCTTTATATAAACTATATATACCACACTTCCTTAAACCACGCTACGTTACGCCCTGGAATTTTTCCTTTGGGCTGGCCCGGAAAAGAAAACTTGTCTGTTTATGTATGTACATATTTTCGTCAGTGTTTTCTTTAGGAAGTAGGCGAAATGACAGAATATTTGTTCAACTGGTTTTTGAAGGTACTTGTTGTCTTTGTATAAACAGTGTTTATATATGTTCCTGTGTTCAGTCGTTCTCTTTCGAAAGAGACTTTTCCCCACACTAGTATTACATCTTGTAATTTTATTTCCTTGGATTCGTTCTGGCAGCTGCATTGCATTATATTTCAAGATAGCCTTCGTGATGTACATTGTAGGATTTCTGAAAAGTTTTGAAATCTTGTGTTGAGCCTCCACGCTACGTACGGTTTATAGGTCTTCAAGAGAGACTAAGTCTTTCTTCGTATGGCAGGGTTCCTAGTGCTAGAATTGGTTTTGTTGCTCTTATTCTTACACGTTTTTGTTTGTTGTTTCTAGAATTGGGAGACCAGAACTGGACAGCCGACTCTTGTGGGATCCTTCCCTACACGTTCACGGGAGTCGGCATTGTGTCTGGTGTTTTGTGGTCGATGTTCACAGCTTCAGAACTTGTGTTGCTGGCATTGGCTGTTACGGCACGTGCTGTCATGATGGAATGAGGTCATCTCAGGCAGTACTCTTGTCCTCCTTAAAAATATGGATTTCTGATAGCAGCCGCACGATGCTGATTGTTGCTGGAGAATGTATGAACTTGCCCGAAGTGAGCACGTACCCAGCCGTGTAGGCACACCCGTCCTGACCGCCCTTGTCCTCTCACACTCGCATCTCCTGGCCCTCTGAAAGATCTCGCCGTTTTGCTTCGGATGTTAATTAAGTTCGGAGGTTACTTAGTTCACAAGGTTAAAGGCAGTGACATTACATGTGTAGTCTTCTTTGAAGTTTTTGTTTTAGGAGGTTAGATTACAGACCTTGCTGTGTAAATACGAAAAATACAACTATTAAATGTGTTTAATCTTAACGCTTTTCTGTAAATAGTAATCATGTGACTGTGTTACCCATGCACAGGGCGGAAATTGTAATGGTGCGTGCGTGCGTGGCTGAGTGTCAGCATGTGCGAATAATTTGTGTGAGGCGACGCGTCGGCCGGCTCTGGCGACGACTCCACCGTGCACCAGCAATCTGCTTAAAAGCTACAGTATTGGTGCCTCTGGCTATTATAGCTCACTGGTGTCTCTCCTCTTACCTCCCCAACACAGTCACCACCACTTCCCCCCCCCCAACCACCACCACCACCATAATGGTACCTCCAGCAACATTAATGTCACCTTTCTGCCATGACTGCTTCCCCAGCACAGTAGGTATCTACCTCCAGCACCACCAATGTCACTCCCTATCCTTACAGCTTCCCCAACACAGTAGTTACCTCCAGCCTCATCCTTGTCACATTCTTCCTCACTCCCACTTTCACCGTCATTTCCAGCAGAACACTGTTACCTCCTCCAATATTACATGATTTCTTCTCCCACCTTTGCTTTCTCAACAGTGCCATAACGTTTCAGCTGCGTACTCTTCTTCTCCACTACTGTTCTGCCCCGCTCAGGAGCACGCATGTCGTCACCATCACCGCCATCACCTCATCTGAAGCCAGCTTATTTCATTCTTTCTTCAAAATTAAACTATTCCCATCTCCAGCATCGTATCACCCTCTCCAATACAGTGGTCACCTTAGACACCAATGTAACTCCCTCGCAGCACCACACTTGTATATCTGTAATACCAGTGTTACCTTGCATAACGCTGCTGCTGTCACTTCCTCCTCCAGCACCAATCAGTATGATGGTATCCGAGACAGTCACGACCAACATCACACTGTAGCCACACGCTCACTTGCTCTAGCACCATCACACTCGTACCTCCTCCAGCATTGCAGTATTACATTTATTATCACCCAGTCACCTGCCACTCCACCACTGTCACCTTTAGCAACACCTGCTGCCAGAGCATTAATATCCCGGGCTCCGCCAGCACATGCTGTACAGTCGCTGTTCCATGAATCATCACTTCAGTCGTACCCAGCACCACATGAGCTCCTCCGTCTCCTCTCCCAGAGCATCGCCTCCACCACCAAGTGTATATTGTTCCTGTATAACAGTTGCCTAACCACACATGCCACACACACTCACATTACGGATGCCAGCCTACACTTAGAGTTTAACCAATTGCAAGTGTCGTAATTGGTTAGATATGCAAATAACATTCAAACGTAACCTTATTTCATTGTTCGTTTAGAGTCTTTGTGAAGTTCATAGAGTTAATTTGAAATTTAGATCTGACTGTTCAGAAGTAAATCAGTCAACTTTTGTCCAATATATTAGCCCAGGATGTTTCGGCTTTATTTGTGCGTAGGACAGTACATGCAGAACATGGATTAGGTGTCACGAATACCTGTGTTTGTCATTCACGATTGCTTAGTTGATGATGGGAAAAGTTGGGAGGGAAAGTTGAACTCACAGTTCACGTTTCATGCGGAATATCATGTTGTACTGGAGCACCATGGTAGTGCACCCCGCCTGCCGCTGGATGGAGGCACTGGGTCAGTTACTCAACAGAAAAATAACGAGAACGAGAAGAGATTGAAAAATACAAGAAGGTGATGAGGGAGGATAAATCTTTTCGCAGAAGAGGAGCAGAAGGGAGTGGGTGACTTGTTTGAAAGGTGGAGAGATAGTGATGTGGAGGCTCAGCGGCTGAAGGCGTGTGCAAGACCACGGAGGCAGGAGAGAAGAGCGGTGGATGGCAGAGCCAGAAAAGGGAGAGCTCACAGGAAGGCAGGACTGATATATCCAACCTGGAGGTGGATGAAGAAAGATGAGGTTTGAAAATATGGAAGATACAGAGAGAAGGACGCGTTAGGGAAGGAGTGAGGGTGGTTGCTAAAGTTAGGTGGAGTTTAGGAAGGTCTCGCTGCTGGATAGACTGGAAACCGAAGCTTAATGGCTGGCACATATGACGATGATATTGACATTATTAAGACATTTTGTGTTAAAACGGGTGCTTTGAAGATGTGTCATCTGGTTCGAGTGAATGTTAAGCAAGACTCTGACGTGCAAGTAAGGGGAAATAGTCGCAGGAAAAGAAAAACATGATCTGAAAGTCGAGGGAAAAAGTGAGGCGTGACAGAGTGCCAGGTGCGGACATCGGCCCACCAGACTACCAGAAACTCGACATGAAAAGTTAATGAAACTTTCTGCACACACACACACACACACACACAAACACACACTTTCTCTTTCTCTTCTAGTTTTTATGTTAATAGGCTTACACAGACACTGCAAGCTTCACAGACCCTCTGCAGGTTGGTAATGTGAAGACCTCCTGTTCCAGCTACTGCCTCGTCAGCTTCCTCGACTGATTACCGCACACTCGAGCAACGCAAGACCTCTGTGTTTCTCACCTTCGTTCACTTCACCTTAGATTTCGACTGTGTCATAAACAGCATAAACATAGACAAAGCAGCCATCGTCCAACAAGTTAATCATCAATAAATCCTTAGGATGCCAAGAAGTCTTATTCGATGGCCTAAAGACTTCCTCAGTGAGCGTCGCCAGGCTGTTCGCTTCCAAGTCCCATCTCCATCTTCCAGTCCCTCACTTATTGCGTCAGGAGGGGACGCACGTGGGATCCTTGTGCTAATTTACCGATGATGATCTGATTGACATACCAATTCCATGGAAGCACGTCGACGACTTAACCACTGGTATCGTTATGAACATCAGTCCTTTATAACTACATTGGCCTCCAGAGCTGGACCAGCGCCATCCACGTTACTATGAACCAAAACAGGACTGCTTTCATGCACGTCAGCTTCGCTTCCCCCGCGTCCCACTCCGCCACCGGCTTCCCCAGCAACCCTCGGGCTACCCAGTCAACTTAGTCAACTCTGTCATGCTGGAAAAGCTAAGATGGAAGGAACGGGTTAGTACTAATATCAGATCTTCCAGCTGTCGTTTCTGACTTCGTTTACCCAAGATTCTTGGACGCTTCACATTCTAGCCTTCATCTACACAACTTTCATTCTTCCCAAATTCACGAACGCTTCAACCTCGAGGTCTTCCTTTTTATCCACTGTACAACAAGTGCTTCCACAAAAAAATGCGGAAAAGGGCATGTAAGGTTCTCCCTTGTTCCTTTTACAGCGCCTACCAGGAGACTTAACACACTAACCTCATTGTGCGGTGAGGCCAAACGCCAGAAGAACGTGTGGAAAGATTTACCAGAGCACTCAAAATATGCATTACACATATGAATACCAAATGGAACGCAGAAGGTCTGGGCAAGAACCACAGCTCCTCTGCTGCCAAGACTGGTGCTGTGTTGGTTAGGAGGAAGCTGGTGCTGTTTCGGGGGGAGAGGGCTGATGCTGTG
>JAUUDW010346651.1:0-13197 GCA_032361385.1 Panulirus guttatus
ATTTCAGCCACATGTCAGATTTCTTTTGAATGTGTCTGTAGTTGTTCCATGCATGTTTCTTATTTCTCCTGGCAGCACACTGAATAACTGTTTTAGCTTCCTGACTGGGCTGTTGTATGTATCTGTATGATTTATTTTTAGTATGATTCAGGCTATTCTTAAGGACTTAACAATTCTGTATCTTCTGTGTTGAGAGGCTGTAAGATTTATTACTTTTTTTTATAGACTTTCATATGTCTTTCTCTTCCTCTTTTTAGGATATATAGCAGGAGGTCTTTCTGGTAGTAGAAATACATCGTACTGCATAACAAGACTACCTACCAGGAAAAAAATCTCTTCTAAATTTATTGATATAAAGATTCAAGAAATTTACGTATGATATTTTTGTAACATATTTTTATATCATAATTTTGATTCTATTGTGCAAGATTTTTGGTTACATTTTCAGGTAAATGTGGAGCTTGGACCAGGTATCAGTGATGATGAGGATTTTGATGGGTCGGGTTATGGTTCCCAAGATGAGTACTATGCAGCAAGAATACCACCAATACAAGTTCAGTGTCAGGTGCAACCACGTTTGGCTGTTCCAGTTACTCAGTCTACACATAAAAAGGTAAAACAAGCATTCCCTTTTTATTGCTTAAGACTGTATTTCATGTAAGAATTGATTATCTTGGGTTTCATGTTACACATAGTTCTCTGATCTTCTCAAATTTTTCTGTTAAGAAAAAATTGTTGTGAGGAAAGATTTTTCCAGAAATGAATCATTGCATTTTCTTCAAATTTTTGTAATCAGCAATTTTTTCACAACTAATTCCAGACTACCAGTGAGTCAGTAGCTGGTGCCACTTACAAGATGGACATGTTCCAAGACCGGGATCACAGAATACCCATTGGATCTGATGACTTCCCCACCTCAACCAGTGTTGATCAGAGGCTGTACATCAGGGCAGCTCTTGCTAGTGGTATGAACTTGATATGATTTTGTATTTGTTTCTCAGTGATTCAGTTTAATATAAACTTCATGGAGAATCAAAAAATGGAAAAATAATACTGCTGGCAGTACCATAGTTCACAGTGCGAAGACTAACATAACCAAATTTTTACCATCCTCCATTATGCAATACTACAGAGTTAAAGAAAGAAATATTTACACTTCATTGTATTTTATGCTTCAGCAAGTCTGGCCATATACATACAGTGCTTGATTAACCATTCATCTCCATATTACAAATTGAGGTGTTGATCCACAATTCTAAGGTTAGATTCTGATAAGGGGTTTGGAGATGCTGAGTGCCTTCACTGGACATACCATGCTCAGTTTCCCTCATGCCATGACAGAGGCTACTTTTATGTAGTTTGTGTAAATGTAGCTATTCTATCTATATCTCTGATGCCCATTCCAGGATTGGCCATGGGGTAGCCACCATAGACAAAATTTTCATACATGTGCATATGTATACATCAGTATGAAAGGTAGAAGAATAAAACACTGTCCCCTGATATTTATGATATTGATGGCACCTAGATTTTCCCTTTTAGAGAGTGTTACCTACATAGAAGTTTGATTACAAAGTCAGCTTTCACCTGAAAAAAGTTAGACTTCAGTAAGTAGATCTATTCTAAAGATTTCCAAGAAACTGATAAGGATTAAGAAAGAATGAATGTAATTTACAAAAGATGCATCCTGAATTTTGTAAGGTCTGCCGTAAGTTAGCCCTTATTTAGTTCACACAGGTCTCAGGGCCGTATTTAGTTCACACAAGTTTCAAATGCTGGTAATAAACTGCTTTCCAAGTCTGTGCGTAACATTAGTGCAGTCAATATGGTCCTTTAAGAAAGTTGATATGATTTAGTTGATATTGCATTAGCAACATCTGTGAGATTTGCTAAGGTGATGAGCCAGAAAATTGTACGATATTATTTAGGTGAAGGTCCAAATAATCAGGTGGCACTTATAAACATGTTGAGTTGTATCTTATGTTAGGAAAAGAGCTTTGGTAGAAAATGTCTTCCTGATGAACAACTCGTTCAGATGCCTTAAAAACCCTATCTATCTATTTATATCTCTGATGCTTATTCTCTCCAGGAACTCCCGTCAAGGGGGTGGCCAAGATAAAAGAGTTTCCACATACCCCTGTCCTTACATGCCTCCCTTGCATACACCGCTCCACATATCCTTCCCGTTTCTCTTCCTTTGGTACTCTTCCATACTATTTCCCCACATCACTGGTGGTCTTCCTCTCACACCAAACCCTGTAATCATAGTATCATACACTTTCCTTGTAAACTCTTCATCTTACATTCTTTCCATATGCCCAAACTACATCAGAGTATTATGTTTCACCTTCTCTACCATTCTACAATTCATTCTCTTTACATTTCCTCTAATACCAAATCTCTCATAACCCCCCTCCCTCCATCCCCCCATTATTTTCTTCATTTCATCTAGTCATACCAAATGCTCCTCTTGAATGACTCATTTCCACAGCCTAGATTCTTGACCCAGTGACTCATCCCATATCCATGATTCAGCTGCATAGGTCAGGATTGGGAGGACTGTGTTGTCCCTTAATCCTTTCTTTACTTCCATAGTTATACCTCTACCTTTCAGTGTTAGATTAAGGGACCCAGTAAATCTTCTACCTTATGCTGTTTTCTCCCTGATATCTCCTTCCATACCACCAAACTTACCCAAGATAGCTCCCAGGTACTTAAATTCTCTCACCTCTTCCAGTCTTTTTCTCCCCATATCTGTGACACAGTTTAGTACAATTTCTTTTCTCTTCTCACTCTGTAGAGCCTTTCAGAATCTATGCTCTCACTCTGTTTCCTCTCAAACACCATTACTTTAATTTTACTCACATTTATCTTAAATTGCCTACATACATCATAAAACACACAACCCTCTGCAACTTCTCTTTACTCACAGAAAGCAACACAGTATTATCCACAAAACACGCTGTTACTAGCCACTATACCTCATCACCACCTTCCATCTCTGCACCCCACTTGCCAAGTTTTGCTTTCATGTCTTATATCACTCCATCCATATATAAGTTAAAAAGCCATGATGACATTACTCAGCCCTGCCTCATACCCACATGTATACCAAAACTTTCACCAAACTCTCCATCCACTCATGCACATGTATTTGCTACCCTATAGAAGACTTTCACACCATCCTACAGTTTTTCCTGTCCCACATATCCAAGACATCCCATAAAGCATTTCACTCAGCTTTATCATATGCTTTCTCCATATTCATAACAGTTGCTTACAGCTTCTAATATTTCACTAGATACTTTTCCACAGTCATTCCCACCACAAAAATCTGATCCACATATCCCTTACCTTTCCTAAAACCCCCCTGATCCTCATTTATTCTGAATTCAGTCACATCCATCACTCTATCAATCAACACTTGCATGTGCTTTTCTTGGTATACATAAAGCAAGTATTCTCCTTTAATTGCTACATATATCCTTCACACCTTTTTCCGTGAATAAAGGAACAATAATGGCTTTCACCTAATCCTCTGGTACAGCCATCTGCTTCCACGTTAAATTTCATATCAAATGTGTCCACTCTATCACACTTTCTCCTCCATACTTCAGCATTTCAACTGTAGTCTCATCCACCTCAGGTTTCTTTCTTATCCTCAGCCTCATTATCACCCTTTTTAGCACCCTTCTTGCTGTAGGGCCCATGCACTTGTATCCTTTTTCTTCCATCCTCCATACCCATGCATGTAGCAACTGCTGCCTTACCTTCTACCCACATTCATCAGTTCATGAAAACACTCTTTCCATCTTCCTTTCACTTCCTTCTTTTGATTCAGCAACTCCTCTTTCTTACTTCTCACATTTAAATTTCCATTCTTACATCCACCTCTTTCCTTTTTTTCACATCTTTCCACTTTCCAGTACAGTTTCTTATTTTCCTTAAACTTTTCTCTCATCTTTCTTCCAACATCTTCGTCTACTCTTTCTTTACTTTCCTCTATCAGGATCTTAATGTTCCCTCACATAATCTTCCCTCCTTCTTTACTGAACTTCTACTGGTACATTCCTCTTGACCCAATCTACCAAATGCCTTTATCTTCCTCCAGTATATCTAATCTCATTTGTCCTCCATGTACTTCCACTGCAATTCTTATATCTTACAACCTTGTATCTAACTATTAATTCTTCAGCCTTTAACAGTCTTTCTGTAAACATTTTGATTACCTTATTCACATATGACTTTATCTGCATGTCTTTCTGTATCTCTGACACACATGACTGCCTCCCTACATATACTGCACTTTCTTTCACCCTTCTTTCAAACCTTCTCTTCCATCCTTTCTGATTCATCTCCTCCCTTCTCCATTTTTCCCTGTTCCATACTTCCACATCTTTCTGATCCTTGCCTCCATTAGAACTGCAGAATTGTCAGAATCTCCAAAGAATCCTCTCACAACTCTAGCATCCTGCCGAAACTTTTTCAGCCTTTCATCCACTGCCATATATTAGTCAAACAGCCAAGTAGTCAAATATTGTTAAGATGATAACACACTTAGGAATTTCCCTGCTTTTTTACCAATTTTTTTTTAACAATAAATACTATGCACTTATATGCTATCAGTGATGCCATGGACAGAAGCATATGATGCAGACCTGAGAGTTGTGTTAGAAGAATGTTGGCTAAGTAACAGCTCCATCCCACGCCACACTGGTGCTCCCCATGAGTTGCTAGTGAAGAAGTCATGCCCCTTCCACTCCTCAGTGATTCTGGAGCCATTGCATTACCACAGCCAGACATCCAGCTTTAGCTTCCAGGTAATGATTTTGATTTTTGAATTCTGATCATTGATACCTTATGTATCTTTTTATTTAGCAGTTCTGACAGGGTAATTTATTCATTTATAATGCTTCTTTACAGTTTTTATTTCCACTCATCCTGTTTGTGTTATCATCACCCACTTTGTCAGCAATAAAAACTCTGAAAAATGAAAATTAGATTGTATAATTGTTTATAGCTTGACGAAATTTATTATTTTTATTGATTATTTGCTATTTCTCTCTCTCTTTGTTATATGCATCTTTAACAACTGCCACAAAAGGTTGACACATTCAGTCATCCCAAAACATTTTTATATGTTGACTATCTTTGTACCTTCAAGAGTCAAAGACCAAAAAACAACATTAAAGATATCTCATGATGAAGGATCATACTGACATGTTCAAAGAATTAAGTGCTGAGGAGATGTGGTAGATGAATCTGTTGAAAGACTGAATAACATGTAATATTATATTGATAATGTTAGGTTCTCTTAATTTAAACATGATACCCGGTTTATTGTCATGATATTCCTAATTCACCAGGTACTCTCAGACTATGACTATTTGGTCTCCTTCTATCTCCACTGTCAGTTGGGAATATGTTCAGCTGACTCACTTCCACGTCCAGCAGTTAAGCGGGTTAGTCATCATCAGATTTTTACTGATGTGATGAATTATGTATTCTGAGTTTCCTTTTATGTAAAGAAAATAAATTGCCTTTGCTTGATTTCTGAAGTAGTAGCTTATACTTCACTTCTTTCACATACAGAGTTTCTTGAATTTTCTAAATGTTCTCTACATTAACTACTACTTTGCTAAAGTATTGCATTTGTTTGGTACTCAGTTGTTCCTGCAAGGGTATTTCTTCACATCTTTTGCCTCTCTTTACCTTATATTTCCTTTGGTGCCGTCATACTGGTCAGAACAAGTAAACAGTGATAACAGTGAAGGAACAGACAGGATGGTACATGAAGTGATGAAACACTCACTGAGAGATAAAAATTACTGATTATAGGGAATTTTATTTATAATGAGACAGACTGAGAGAATTTGGATTCTTATGATGGTAGGAAGTCATGGAGACAGGTTTTTAGAGTGTGTACAGGAATATTTCCTGCACCAGAATGTCATGGAGCAGACTAGAATGAGAGGAACTGATACACCATCATTATTTTCACTCTCACTAGTATGGAAATTGAGGACATCATATACAATACACCAGTTGGAAGAAGCGATAATGGAATGCTCAAGTTTGAATATGTAGTGAAAGAGGACATTAAGAGAGTAGTTGTAAGACAGAAAATGAAGAGGAGATATAGTCGTGGAAACTACACTAACCTCAGTAATTTCTATGGTAATGTAGGTTGGGAAATGGAATCAGTAATCAGGAACCATGGCACTGTGTTTAGAGGTTCTATGAAATTTATAGTGAGGGAGTAGAGGAATGGGTACTTCAAGTCACAAGTACAGAGGGAATCGTAAGAAAGAGGAAGGAATGGTTTAATAAAATATGTCATAAAGCAAAGGAGCTTTGGGACATGCATAGGTGAAGATATAAAAGACACTCTGTCTAGGAGCTAGCATTCTCAAGGTATAAGAGAAAACAGAATGAGTATAACAGGATAAGAAAAGAGAAACAAGGAAACTTTGAAAAGAATATTGTGGACAATGCAGCTGAAAATCCAAAATTATTCTATAAATTTATGCGGAGCCAGTTGTCATTTGAGGAGCAGCTAATAAGGCTAAGGGATTTGGAGGGAAATATTGTAAAGGATGATGTGAAGATATGTGAGGAAATGAATAGCAAGGTCAAAAGTGTTATCACTGTGGAAGACACTTTAGCTCCAGCACCAGTGAAATGGAATGGGAAGGAGTTTATGGAAATTGTTAAGATATCTAGAGAAGATTTTAACAGAATGTTAAAGAACTTGACCCATACATGGCTTATGGTCCTGATGAAATTTCATGTGTGCAAAAGAGGTGGTCAGATACACGTGATAGACCACTTGAGTTACTGTTCAGGATGTACTGGAGAGGTATGGAGCTAAGGGAATGGAAAAGGGCAAACATCTTACCTATATTTAAGAAAGGGGACTGGGAACAACCACTAAAGTACAAACCAGTCACACTAACAAGTGTGGTGTGTTAGGGTATAGGGTATAGAAGAGATTGTTAGAAAACAAGTGGATGACTTTCTGTAAAGGAGAAATTTCCCTAAATGAGAGACATGGGTTTTAGGGAAAGGAGTTCATTTGTAACTAACTGCTCAGAATTTTTTGAGAGAGTGCACTCAGTCTTGTACCAAAAGGAAGACTGGGTGGATTGTCTGTAACTGGACTGCCAGAAAGTATTTTGACAGTGTGCCACATGGGAGGCTGATTATGAAGCTGAATCACGAAGTAGGACCAAGGGGGAAACTCTTTTGTTGAATGGAAGATTATCTCAGCAGGAGGGAACAATGATGCATGTCAGAGGAGCCTATTCCAAATGACTTGCTTGAGGGTACTGCATCCTACCTGAATATGTTTGCTGATGATTGAAAAGTTATGAGGAAAGTGAAAGAGAAGAAGATTGCATCAGCTTACAAGGGGACCTGAACAGATTCCAAAGTTGGTCTGAAACATTGTAGATGAAATTCAGCCTTAGCAAATGTAAAGGACTGAAGACGGGTCAAAGCGAAAGATGACGTCAATACTGTTATTGCATAGCTGGAAGTAAGCTTCAATTTTGTGTGTGAGAGGGACTTGGGAGTAGACATCATCCCTAACCTTTCACCAGAGTCCCATTTTAGGAGAATATCTATGGAGACAAACTGTCTGCTGGCAAATATCCGTATAATATCCAATCATATGGATAAAGAATGACTTAGCAAGCTCTTCATATCCTACATAAGGGAAAACTCAAAATAGGCTTCTCAGTTCAGTCACTACACCCAAAAAAAAGAACTAAGAACTCATAGAGGTCCCAAGGAAGAAAAAAAGATGGTACCAGAATTAAGAGAGCTTAGCTACTGTGAAAGGATGGAGGCTTTAAATTAACCCACTTTAGAAGAGAGAAGAATGAGGGGTGACCTGATCACAGCATTTAAATTTCTAAGAGAGTTTAACAAAGTGGACAGTTGACTATTTTGAGAGTTGTAGGGATAGAGGAACCAGAGGGCATAACATGAGATTAAGATACTTGTAAATAAGGATTAAGGCAATACTCTTATAGTATAAGAATTGTGGATGAGTGGAAAAACTTAATGAGGGCATGGCTAATGTAGACAACATACATGAATTCAAGAGTTTGTATGAAAGTAGAGTGTTCAAGAGTTATAGCCCCACAAGTGTAAAACTCCCTCCCCATACAGTATGAATAGGTAATTACTGTATCCCAGCAGAGATTGATAAGAAACTAGAGCTACAAATAGGAATAAGGGCAAACTTCTTCACTGGATAGATTAGTGGGGTAAAGATAAAAAACAACAATTGATATTGAAAATTTTATGAAAAATTAGCGAGTCTTCAAGCCTCTGTGTAACTAAACTTTTTCGTTATTGTGGAATGTCTACATATCTTTTGGGAATATATTTTGCTGTTGTTATGCTTCAAACTGTATGGCTTTTCATTTTTTTACCACAGTGCAAAGACCCTGGACGTTACTGCAGTAAACCAGCATTAGTGAAGATTGACCCCCAACCATCATCATCATCACTGCAAACACTCACTCTTGGACCTTTCTCTGTAGCCTCCAGCACCAGATGTGAGCTTTTTGTTTGTTTGCTTGTTTTTTTGTTCTTTTACAGAGATATTCATTTAGGTAGTTATTCATCCAGGTTGCTTTATAAGGTATTATAATATACCTTTTTCATGTATTAAGGGATATTCTGTAAATATTTCCTTCACAGTACCTGCACTAGGAATAGAATGTTAATCATAAGGATCTAGTGATATGTCTTTAGTTCAGAATATCTGTGACCAAGTAGTTGCGCAAGTAATGATTTTTCAGAAGTAGAGATAGTGAACATTTCCTTGGATTTGAAGGATAAGCATCTGCAAAGTCTGGAGATGCAAGCTAATATTGTTAATGAAATTTAGTCATCTTATTCACAGCACTCCTCTACTAACATAATCATCCATTTGAGGAGAAAATACTTTAAAAGAAATTGAATTATCCAGCTCCTTCCCATGTTAAATTGAATATATTCTAGATAATTGTTTTTAAGACAGTAAGGAATACAGCATTTTACTTTCAAAAATTATTTCTTTTGCAAGAAAATATTTAGTTGCTTTGCAGATATATACACATATTTGAAAAGTGAATATTAAAAGTTACATCTTTTGGAGCACTTCAGTGAAATATACATAAGGAAAGAAGTTAATATCTACAGTACTAAGATATAAAGAAGTACAATAAAACAAAACACTCGCTGAACTATTAGATTCGTAACCCAAATAAATCTGTTAATGCTGTAGCTGAGTGAAGTATATAGACAGGCTTGTAGCAGATGCAGGACTGTCATCTTCATTGTCAGTGGTCCTGAAGCAGTTAGTACAGTATGGTATCTGTATATGGCAGTATTAGGATAATTTTCCTCACCTTTACAGAATAATGCAGCATTGATTTTTTGTTGAGATAATGACTCTGTGCAATAGATTGATAGCTGGATGAGTAAATGCCTCAATTAGAGTTGCTTTCAGTATAGAATTTTAAAAATTTCTCTCTATTTCTCTTTAAATCACAAATTATAGATGTACCAACACCATATTCAGCACACATTTTTTTTCAATGAAGCCCCATTATTAAGCTTCTGTGTAATTGCTTCTTTCATAAGGACAGTAAGTATGATATGGTTACATTTGGGGGAACTGAACTCATTATGAAGGAGCAATCTCTTTTTAAAGTCCTTGGTGAGAACCCAAAATTTTATAACTTTTCCGGATAGGGAAGGTCATAGGTAAAATCAGTAAGCTCAGATGAATAATGTTGCTGACCTGCATGTATACTGTGCCTGATAGAAGACCCATGGCAAGCTCAAATGTTGCAGAACTACAGTTGATTATTCAGTAACATTCTTTGTATTTGCTTTTTTTTCTTCATCTGAATTATTGTTTTATCTATTGTTTTATGCTATTTGCAGTAAACTGCATTTACACTATACTTGTAAGGTGTACATAGATGTACATCCAAGAACAAGCCACTACATTAGCCACATGTCTAAGCTCTTACAGCAGCATATTGCAGTTGAATTTGTCTTCAGGAAGCATACCCTTCGTCAATTACACAGTATCATTCTCTATTTTTTCTTAGTTTATTAGTCTTGATATTTCTTTCACGTATTGTTCTATTACATTTTGCAGTTAAGTTGCTAGAACTGTAGCTTAAGCTGAACATGAATGTACATGTGTACACAGCTCCATTCAGAATTTTGTGATACACTCACGATGGAGGGTGGATGGCTTATTGCACCCTTCCTAGGCAGCAGGTCACTGTACCGAACCTTGCACCAACACACAAAGTGGAATAGGCAATGGAGCAATGTGATTTGAATAAAGATTCATCAAAAATAGTTGGGAAGGATATTAATATGAATATCATCCAATGTTACTGCTTATGGATGATGAACATGTGTCAATATCTTGCTTACTTGAAAACAAAACCATAGTGAAAGGAGAGTCCATACAAGCGACATAGTTCAGTGGGGAAATTCATTTTGAATGAGCCCTATAAGAAGTGTCTGAACAGAGTTCATATATTAAGTCTTCATTGTATCCATTACTTGAGGTTTTCTGTATGATACTCTAGGTCATAGGCTGCATGCGTAGTGAGAGTGTATGTGGCCTTAGGATTATCTCTAGCACCTGAAGAAGCTGTTAAAGATTTTTTGATTAGTGGATGTAGCTTAATGTTGACAGTCTTAATGACCCTGATAGTTGATAGGCCTCAAGTTCACACTCCATACAACCAACCAACTTCCTCAAGGAAATATCTGTGTCAGTGTTTGTATTTGTATGTAATATATGAAATCAAAGTAATATTTGGTTTGAATATCTTTACTTTCATCTGACTGGTTTTGTTCACCTTGTAACACATCTTAGACACAAACTGAAACACCCCGAAATAGTTGAGATGTGTGTCTGCTTGCGTGTGTGTGTCTGTTCCACTGAGGTGTTGATGGTACCTGCCACTGATGAGAGTCATCAGAAGTGCTATCAAACCCAGATGAATTGGAGAGACGAGAGGTTGGTGCTCAGAGGTTTTATTTATCACTCTCTGTGATAATGAGCTCTTCATGTAGAGTATCACACATGAAGTTAGCCAGTCTCCCAGTATCATGATGAAGTGGATTTGAAGATGGGTGATGAATGGTAACCTTAAAGACTTATGTACGTTACAAGTGTTTGTGAAAAGGAGAGGGACATAGCATCTTGGAATAATGATGGATAAAGAATGAGAGACCTACATTAAAGACAACGTTTATTAGAAGCCAAATTCAGCATCCCTATTTGAGGGTAGCTATATGTATGGGAAACTCTAAGTTTTAATTACATTGAATTAGGTAATATATCTGGAAATATCATAATCACTGCAATAACATCACACACTCCTGATGCATACCCAACTTCACTTGGAACCACTCACCCCCTTCCTTTCCTATAGGCAAAACACCATACTTTCCCAGTAGAAACTCCTTACTGCACCTAATTGCTATCCTCCCATACCATAAATTTTGTAACACCTTCCACAAGACATCTCTGTTAAACGTTTCATATAGTGTTTCCATATCCATCATTGCTACAAACAAATCCCTCTCTTTCTTCAAGCACATCTCTCAAGTTTTCAAAGCAAACACCCGGTCCACACATCCTCAGCCTCTCCAGATAGCAAATTGTACTTCACAGGTCTGATGCTGTGGGCAGGCCTCCACCCTCTCAGTCACCACTCCCTTGTACAGTTTCCCACATATAGTCAACCAACTTATTCCTCTGTAACTCACACATTCACTTTTGTTCCCTTTGCCTTTATATAATGGCACTATATAGGCATTCTGCTAGTCCTCAGGCACATCACCTTGGGCCATACAGACACTGATAATTGGGACTGATTATTCAACAACTCTGTTACTTTCTCAAGATTTCTTGAGAAATTCAACTGCACTTCCATTTGCTTTAACTGCAATGCCACACATCATCTTCCACAGTGATATCACCCCCTCTCTTTTCATCAAACTGTTCATCATGACTCATTATGCATAACACTTCATTCACAGATCCAGTATCTGCCATGATATTATCTAAAACATTCAGTATCACATCCCCATCTGTTCCCCTCATTGATGCTCCTGTATATTCGATTGTTTTCTCTACACTGCTCACCTCCTTTCAAAACATTTTTGTATTCCCTGAAGATTGCTCATACTCTCTCACCCCATCTCTCATTTTTCATCCCCTGCACTTTCCTCTTGACATCTTGCTTATTTCTCTTGTACATCTCTCAATCATTCACACCCCTTCTCTGCAAGTGGCACCCTTACATCTCATTTTTCTCATTTGCAAGGAACCTGATATAATTGTAACTGTAGAATGTGATTGATATGGTTTCTTTTCAGCCGCTTTGTCTGGAAGCAGTATGAAGACAAGTAGTGGCACTAGCAACATTCATGGTAGCAACAGTGCTAGTAGCAGCTCAGCAGCAAGCAGCTCCACCGATGACAAGACTCAGATTATAGTACTGGGTGGACTGTCCACAGAGATAGTCGTGGGAATTGCACTTGCTTCCTTTGTAATTGGAGTTTGTTTGACAGCTACACTGTGGGTCATCCACATGAAAACAGGTATGTTGTATCATTGGTTATCATTTACATTATTTTACCCAATAGGATTTTATATTTAAATCATTAGTTGTTTTGTTTTTATACACCTAAATTTTATCATAGATTGAGTACTTTTTTCTGAAAAATGTAAAAAATTTGCAGATCCTCGTCAACAGAAACGTCCAGAGGGTAGTGGTCCTCGAAACTCTGGCTATGATCTGTCTGCCCACTCTGGCTCTTCTACCCCTTCATCTCAGGCTCCTATGACAGCCTGACGATCCCATGGGCTGCCCCCATTGTGGTCACGGCGTGGAAAATTACAACATGCACCACCTCCTACCACTAGCTGTGTGTAGTGACTGGCAGCTATGTGATGTATAGGTGATGGAACATTATCAAATGTGTGTGATACCTCAGTAAAATTTTTAAGATGAAAGCTAAAATTTTAGCATGTAAAGATTTAGCATGAGAATTGGCATCAAGAGATTTCGGCATACACACAGCCTTTGCATCAACACAAACAGTGTGTTACCACGGCTTTGGGCCACCTTTACACCTCAGTGACCTCAACATGGTGGC
>JAUUDW010346762.1:2484-13197 GCA_032361385.1 Panulirus guttatus
CCAATTTTGACAAAAGAAAATGTATAGTTAGCATAATAGTTTGGAAGATTCTTTTAACAACAGCATTGGATGAGGTGATATTTTA
This sequence comes from Panulirus guttatus, assembly GCA_032361385.1. NCBI lineage: Eukaryota > Metazoa > Arthropoda > Malacostraca > Decapoda > Palinuridae > Panulirus > Panulirus guttatus. The sequence continues at coordinate 2,570 of JAUUDW010346762.1, forward strand.
TTACTATATGCAAGCTTCTGAGAGTATTGCCATTCCACCCATTCAAAGAATATATTTTTTTTCCAAGTGCAAAGTCAGAAAAGACTGAGTTTGCAGAAATTAAAAGATAGGACACTGTGGATAGGAGTTGATAACCAGCAGTCTTTTTTTGAATATTGGACTCCTGATTGACTGAGTCCACAACAAGCAACTGCTTGATGATTAAGAAAGTAACTCTTGCTCTGTGATTTGGTGTGCCTTTGTTGTAGCTCTTTACCTGCTGAATCAGATATATTAGATGAGTTTTAGTCATGGAAAATATTTTCTTATTCAGAAGTTAAGTTCTGGTACAGGTACTTATGGAACTCTGTAGAAAAAATGATAGTTATCACCAGTATTCTTTTAGAACACTGCAATCATCACTAATGACTTTTTTAGAATATTAATTATGTCTTTCTATGTTTTCACAGACAATATCATGTGGCTGACGGTTGATAATATAGAGGAGAAAGATGGTCAAGTAATTAGTGAAGTTGCAGACATTGTTGGTAGCGGTCAGTCAGTTGGTGGTGTTGTCTCACAAACAGTTGGATCAATGGATGAAGGTGATGATGAACTACAGGTATGTAACACCTAGTCAGGGCTTTACATACTGTACATAGTTTTTTGCATATGGCCTATTTTATTCTTAAGTCTCATTAAGTTAACTGTAGGCTTGTAGTCTAGTATTTACTTTTGAAACTTTTGTTGGCAGTTGAAAACTAATTAATCATCATGATGCAAATTATGTTTTCCTAAAAAATATTTTTTTATGCTTGTGTTGAAAGGGGCAGGACTCGGAGGGCTGGAAACCCTCCCTTCCTCATATTTCAGTTTTTGAAAGTGGGAACAGAAAAAGGAGCTAAGTGAGGGGTGTTCATCTTCTTGAGGCCTTCTTGAAGGATCAGGTTAGGGTGTCTGAATATGCTTCGATGTAGCCATGTTGAGAAAGTAGAGATAATTAAATATTTGAGGAGAGGAACTTGGATCTAATGGTTATGAGTGAAACTAAGAAAGGGTAGGAATGGTATGGGAATGTCAGAGGGTTAAAGTCTATGGTAAGTGTAATGGCAAGAGCAAATGAACAGGCAGCACTTGCACTAAAGGAGGGGTTGTGGGAATGTTTTACTCTGACAAAGTTAGTTCTGGACTGATGTGCATTACAATGATTGTGGATTGTGAGTGGTGGTTGATTGTTAATGCTTTTGCACCTGGTATTGAGAGGAGTGAGGAAGAGATGCAAGTACTCTTGGGAAGAGCTGAGTGTGTGCATTAGCAAAGGATTTAGTATTTGTGCAACTTCATGCATGGGATTGAATATTAGAGATTTGAATGCAAGAGTGGGTGATGTAATAATTGAGGATATAAATAAATCTGTTGCCTGAGTTCAGAAGAGGAGGATGTGTTAAAAATATTTTAAAGGTTTGTGGTTTTCAGTTACTATTTTATGCACCAGTCTCTCATTGCCATTCACAAGATACCTATTTGATATTTTGTATTTACAGTTGCAGCGTATCGTTTCACGTTGTCACTGCGAATTTTATTATGTAGCATATGGTGAGACTGGTCTTGACTTGTCACTCTTAGAGGAAGTTCAGCCACCACTCCCAGAAGATGACCTATGGAATAGAAATGTTCAGGCTGTTGACACTTTCACTCTCATGCATTATGACCTGTGTGCAAGTACCAATTCCCTACAGGTGAAGTATATTCTTTTATTAAGCTGTTATGTTTCACAATGCTTTTTTTTTCTTTTAGCAGGGTATGATGTAAACATCTAACCCTGCTTTTTTGTTTAAGACAGTTGCTTCTCCCACAACTTTAGCATTAGGGATAGAGGGGCAATGGACCCATTTCATTACATCTACTCTAGTTGTCATGTATAATGCACCAGGACCAAAGTCTGCTATCCACAACCAAGCCTCACAGACTATTCTATGCTTTAATCTGACCAGTTTGTATGCCCTGGTATCAAGTTGGCCCCCTCCCTTCCAAATATCGAGCACACCTCTCACCCTCCTGAATGTTCAGGCCAGATAACCCAAATCTTCTTTCAATCCATCTTTATGTCTCATTTTTGGTCTTCCCACTCCCTTTCTTCCCCACTTCTGATATATAATCATTTTTCCCTTATCCTATCCATAAGTTCAGACTATTTCAGCATATCCTGGTCAGCTTTCTCAGTCCTACTGTGTTTATTAACATGCATCTTCATTACAAAGTCATTCCTTGCATTATTAACCTCTCTGATACCACAAATTACCCTCAGGTATTTAATTTCCAACATGTCCACCCTTCATTCTTTTACATTTTTGGCCAAAGACTCACTTTTGCATATCAACCTGGCAGTGTTCTCCTTTGCTTATTCTAAAAGTTTTTCTGTTCTGTATGTAGTCATGAATTTATGTTTGAACACTTTCTTACCTACAGGACTGTTTGCTAGCTAGTCCTTTGTTCATTATGGCTTATTCATTTCTATATATATCATCATAACAGCTTCACATCACAGGAACTAACTATGAAAGTCTTACTTTCTTATTTAGCATTCACCTGAGATAATGCATTTTCTCATTTTTTTTTGCATCACCAGTTTTTTTAGCTCAGGCCTTTGTGTATCATTGTCTTTTTCATAAATTAGACAAGTTTTATCCTTTGAGCTGCACATAGTAGACACTTGCACCCTGTTATCAATATATGCTCCCTTTTCACGATGAGAAAGTACCTAAACTTGTGTAGCTCCATCTCTTGAATGCTTTTACTATCATACAACTTTTTGAACTTTTGTAAGCTGTCGTCATGGGTTTCTACAATATTGGTTGTATATACCACTTTGTTTTCTTGCCTTCATTATATTATCCTTGCTTTAGCAATTTAGCAAAGTGATGTAACTCTGCAGTCACTCTTGTGCCCTGTTTCTCAACTGTTCATAACAACATAATGCAAAACAGATTTGTGACACAGATTCTGCTAGTAACCAAAAGGAGCACATTCATCTGCCTATCATTATATCTTCTGTCTTTCATTGATTTCATGAATCCACGTTTTATTAAGAAATACTAATGTGTTTCTTATTTTAGCACCGAATTGTTTTAGTCTCATTACATGTTGATAATGCATAGATTTCCCAAGTTCTAATTAAATCCAAAGAGTCTACGTTATACGAAGCTTCATTTTGCAATTTCACTGCAGTACGACAAAAATCAGTACTTATGACCATCTGCCTAATTATATGTGTGAAGCGCTGAGGAATCTCATACTCTTACGGTTACTGGGACCAAACCCTTGTATATGTGAATTATACTGAATTAGAGGATTGTATTAGCAGTAATCTTATTCCTTCTTTTAATTAGTGCATAAATAGAGTGGAAAAATGTGGTGGAAATAATGAGAATAATGTGAGCAGATTGTCACTGGTAGATGCAGGTCACTTTATTTAAACATGTACAAAATCAGAATATGCTTCTCATATATGACCACTGGACTTGAAGAAGCTAAAATAGTTCAAATGAGGGAAACAAAGATAGTACCAGAATTATGAGAGTTGAGTTTTTGGAAAGACTAGTAAATTTAAATTTGTCTACCATGGATACTGTTGAGTTTTAGATATGTAAACACATGAAGATGTCCAGTAGTTAGCATGTTTGAAGCAGACAAGCAATGCTGTCAAAGAAGATGGCAAGCAGCATACATGATTTGTACGAAGAAAATAGTAATTAAGAATGTAAATAACACATTATTTTATTTCTGTATATGTAAGTTAATCTTTCTGTTTCAGTACAATATGGTAGTAGACATACTGAACAACTTGCTTCTGTATGTAGACCCAAAGAAAAAAGAAGCAAGTGAAGCTGTAGCACGAATGAGATTCCAGCTTCAATTGTACTCCAGAGATGACCAGAGGAAGCCTATTATTCGACTACAGAACCAAGTCAGGTAAATTAGCAATGAAAGTCATCAGTTTTCACTGATCCATAGGAATCAGTGCTCAGAGAAGATTTTTCTTCAATTATAGGAACCAGCTTTTTCAATAGTTTCATGTTTGTTTTCAATTCATTGTTTGATTTCCATTATCTTCTCATCAGACTTATACAAAATTTACTTTTTTCTGCATCAGTATCAAAACACATCTTCTACTGTAATGTTTTCAAACCCATAAGCAGCACTGAAGGCGTACCAAGAATTTATGTTGCTTTTCTTAAGACTTTAGAAAAACATTTGCTTCTTGCTTGTGTTACAAGTGAAAGAGTGTACAAGCTAGTCTGAGAGCGTAGTAGATTAGGTAAGATAAATAGAAGCAAGAGTGAACAGGAGAATCAAGATTTAACAAATTAAAGAGATAAGGTTGCAGGTGTCAAAGTAAGGTATAAGTTTGAGTTCAAGGTAGATGATGAATTAGTATCATAAGATTTTAGTAGTTACAAGGAAAAATTTCAAGGATGACTTCCTTTTCTCTTACCATTTTGTATTTTTCCAGTTACAGTATCTTTGTATTTGAACAGGGCTATCAGATCTGCTGTTGACCATCCTTATGTATATCTAGATTAGTGAGGGCATCATAGTGTGTGCATAGATTAGTAATGCTGTGAATTATAAAATGCTGCATGATTTATTGAAATATATGAAGGCATGAGGAGGTACGAAGAGCATAGATATGATATATGATGTATCAAAGGAGAAACTGATGGGTTAAAAATGAAAGTTCTCTATGTGTTATACTTAATGTCATCTTTTTCTGATTTGTTGAAGTTAAGATAATGGCATAATTAGAGAAGAAAGGGATATAATAATTGGCTTGATATTTCATTCAGGGAGGTTAGTATTTTGGCAATGCTCCTGTAGTTAGGTCAGTTGGATAAGGAACACATAATTGTAGAGGTTATTGTAAGGTAAGCAGTTTTGGAACAGGAATATAATTACAGAAAGCAAAGCTTTCGTATTACTGGTAGGTAGATAGTAGTTGGTAGGCAGGCAGTGACCTGGGAGGTATATTTCTAGTGCTACCCACCTGGGTATCGAGAGGGTGAGTGATGGCTGCGTAGTGAGCCAGCACTTTAGTAGTTGTCAAGTTGCACTCCTCTGACCCAGGTAGCTGTCCTTTCTTTCTGTCTCACCCAAACGTGGACATCTGGCATTCTATCCACAAACATACAATCTCTCCATGTCATACACAACACTTAACTCACATAGCTCATTCTTCATAACTCTAGATTTTTCTGCAGAGTGCTATGCGGTTGCCCTACCTTTTGGTAAAATGGTAGGAGTAGCATGTAGAAGTAGTAGGTAGGAACATTTAGGGAGGAACATTAGGTAGAAACATTAATTAGAAGTAGTCAGTGGGAACATTAGGCAGGAGCGTTAGGTAGAAGAAGTCAGTAGGAACATTTGGTAGGAGCCTCTGCATACACTGTACTAGAGTTGCCCTCTGCTAGTGGCCTGTTAAGGGTGAGGCACTAAGGACTAAGAAGCAGCACTGGAGTGTACTAGTTATGGAGACTCAATTGCTGTGGCCACCCCCTTGAGGGAGTTCCAGTTGGGAACAGGCATCAGAGATATAAGTACATAGATAGAGTGAACAGGAACCACAGTCTGTGGAGAAGGAACCGCAAGGACAACCCAGAGTGAATTGCAGGAAATGCCTTCTTATATATTTATATGAGAGCAGATGTTATTCATATAACCTTCTCAAATTGATTAGAAATAAATTTTCTTACTCAGGTATCACCTGTCACAGCTAAGGTCCTTAGAGAAGGAAGTATACTTGGTTCAGAGGCAGTTGGATAAGGATCCAAATAATGAACAGAAAAGGAAAGAAAAGCTTGATTTAGAGGAACAAGTGAGTTCATGGCAATTATTTTATTTTGTAATTATATTTGTGACACTGAAATGCAGCTGTTATTTACTGTATTTGCTTTATCCTAAAGCCAGCCCTCTACTCAATACCAGGTATCAGATTGCAAGGAACAAGTGAACAGTCTAAGTGAAGAGTTAGCCATGAGGATTCACTGCTACAATGAAACCCAACTTTCTGCAAACCATAAATGGATGGCTTTGGGTGGGGACACACAGGTATTTGAAATGTGGTTTACTTCCTCTATAGTTTTTTTTTTTCCAGTGATCTTGTGTTTACCAAATACTGGGCATGGGTTTCAGTTTGTGCTGTCACTGTTCTTGTTCTCAGTTCTACCCCCATAAGCTTATAAATGTGATGGGCCAGTGTTGTTAGGTACGTTGCTATGCATAGTTTTCTTGTAGCTCATTTTCTTGAGAATGCTTGTATTGTCATTTATTCCATTTATAGCTGGTGTTTGCTGAAGTGGCCTACACTGAGTGGCCTCAGTGCAACCTTATTTTTTCAAAATCCCTGACACTCCTACTGCTTTCCATCCCCTTTTGGCAACATACTCCTTCAATTTATTTTTCTGTTTTCCTCTTGGTGTGTCTCTACCATCATTTTTCTTACCTCATGTATACATTCTTTTAGTCTACCTTCCCACTTCATTACTTTTCATATTCTCAGACCATATCAACATTCCATTGTTCACCTTCACAATGACTGATCCTTTGTTTTCTCCATATTTTAGGGTGACGTCCTCATTTTCACAGGGTTTAATCTTCTAGCTCCACTTCCCAACCTTTGGCAGCGTATCCCTGCTGGTTAAATGCTTTATATCATGCTGTTTTTTTTTAAAATCTGCATCTTATACACATTTGAAAGAAGGCTAAACTATGCTTTCTCATAGTTATCTATACTGTCCATAAGCTTCCTTTAACACCCTGCGTCTTCCTTGCTTTTAATTAGTCTTTGAGATATCACAGCATCTATTCCCCCATCTTCACTAAAAATATTCTCTCAGTACTTGAAAATTTAGACTTATTCCATCATCTTGTCAAGAATCCTCACATCATCATGGTGCTCCCTTATCTTACACATCAAAGAAGGCTGAACTGCGCCTTCATTGAAACACTGCCACACTTTCAAATGTACATCCTTACCCCAAGTAACCTTCCTCTTGTTGCAAGTAACTTGCCTACCTTTTTTTTACCTCTTGAGATATCCCAGCATCCGTTCCACTACCTGTGTAAGAATGATTCCTATTTAGAAATGTATGAAATTTTGGCTCCTTCCCAACTTTTCACCACCAAGGTATAATTCTTCCATGATCTTTGCTCATTCTATTTATTTTTTTTCATTTTTTATTTTGACAACCCAGTATGGACACTTTTCCATCTATTCTTGTTGTAGTTTTCATTTTTATGTTTTTTCGCACTGCATAAATTGTAAACTTTACCATCAGAAATCCAGGAAAGTCCTTCAACAGACAATGAAACCTTGCCAGCCATGTATGATTATTATGAATCTAACCAGATCTCAAAGATGTTAACCTCTCTAGTTTTTGTCCACACCTCACAGGCCTTGATTTCCATTATGTGCTGCTATTTTTGGTGAGAACAGTGTACATTTGCATACTGTTCTACATACATTCATGTATGTAACATTTACCTTTGTTATGTAAAGTAGCAGGAGAGGTAGACTACCAAAGAGTTGGGCAGATGGAGTAGAAAAAAGATTAAGACTAGAGATATTTCAGATGAAGATGCTGTAGGAATGATAGGAGATTGGATGAAACTGATGCATTTTCTTTATAGAAGGAATGCAAATGAAAATGCTAGTATCTCATGAAGAATCAATTTAGTGTGTAAAATGAAAAAGTATGAAGCACCTTTTATAAGGAGAAGTCCCCATTTCTCTTTACTATACTGGGTTAAGGATAAATGTGAGATTTTCAGAAGCTGTATGTACCTCACCCACCCTATAGATATAAATTAGGAACAGAGTAATAACGGTAGATGGGTTTATAGAATTTTTTAGGAATCATTGAAATAGTATATTAGAAAGCACCTTAGTGAGAGTGTTCACTTTCATTTGTATCACTTTTACGGTAAGCATTTTTATTGAGACTAAACCCTTATGTCCATTGTAGGTCAAGGTGATTCGTATGAATGAAGTGTGCTTCAGGAAGGCACAGTGGCGACTAACAGAGGCAGATGGCCAACTGGGTATTGCTGACTTGGTATTGTCCAATTTCTTGTAAGTTATGCTTTAATTCCATTCCAGAGGATAGGGAAAAAAAATTCTTTTCATATATCTTCTGTATATTATAAAAGGTGACTGGGAGGGGCTTTAGTGGGGTGCTGGAAATTCTCCCCTGCTTCATACATGCTTTCTAAAATTTTGGAAACACTAGAGGGATTATAGCAAGGATTTTTTCTTGACAGATTCGTTACTAATGCTGCTTTACAAAGCTAGGAAACAGAGGCACATGAAAAGAAAAATAATTATTATTTCTGGTGGGTTTACCCAGATCGAGAAGAGCATTGTAGGTGAATATTTAATTCATTATGTATAAATCATTATGAACATAGAATGCACCTCACCCACTAAGTAAAAGAATATTGCTGGAAACCTTTGTTTTTATTTGTACAAGATGAGAAGAATTTCTTGGTTTAAAGTAAAATGTAGTAACTGCTTCCTCCAACCATTCTTAAGATTTACTACATGAGACATAAATCCATCTGAAATTACACTTCCCAGACATGTATGACTTATACTTTCTTATCTGCTTTGTAAACACAATCCATCTCTCCAGCATTATAAACAGTGATTCAGCATATCACAAGACACCTTCTTTGTGAGCGACCTTGATTGCAGTCGTCTACTCTTCTAATCATTTGGAACATGACTGAGGTCTCCAATCTTGGAGTGTCATTATGGACACTGGGCAATGCTTGAGTTTTATAATGGAGCATAGAAAATACCTTGTCTTGCATTGAATCAGTTTTTCTAATTTGTGAGTGTTCACTACAGGTACACTAAGAAGAATAATGCAGATGACAGTGGGGAACATCTCTTGGAGCTTGGCTATGTAACCATGCGAAACCTCTTGCCTAATCAACCTTATCAAGAAGTCCTAATGCCGTCTGAACTGCAACTGAATATGCCCGTTGATCGGCAGGTTTGTTTTCAGTGGACTGTTTATTAGGACATGATCAAATTCTTATAATATTGAAAGAATGATTAAGAAATGAGTGTTGTCAATAGTTATTAAAAAACAAAAAAATTGGTATTTTTAAGTGCTTCTTAATGACAGTTTTCTAACAGTGATATATTTAAGCTTGATTAATGAAAAGACATAATAGTTTTCAGCGTTTAAGCATCCACACTAGTGCTTGTAGCAGATATATTTTTAATTATGTCTGGTAGCATACATCTGCTTTAGGTGCTTGTATGCCTAATGAAACTTCAGCATTGCAGTAAAATATCATATTGTATTTGATGATTATCAGTCACACCAACATTTGGTGTATTACATATGACAGCTAAAGAATGGATGTAAGAGGATGTGGCCTTTCTTGGTCGGTTCCTGGTGTTACTTCGCTGACATGGGATACGGCAATCAAGTATGAAAAAATTAAAATTAATGTTTTGATGCAAATCATTCATTTATTTACAAGCCTTTTTTTCCTCTTGCACAGAGAACTCTAAGAATATTCTGCCGGGAGAAACCACCATGTGGAGGGATTTCAATTATTGAACATTTTGAAATCAATGTAGTTCCTTTGAATATCGGTGAGTAATTATTGTATGATATGTTTTTGCTCAGGGAAATACTTTCCCTCTGTTTAGATTAGCATAGCATGTTTTTAAGTATTTTATACCTTTACACCTTTTTCTAGAATAGAGGTAGCATATATAGAACTGACTTTGAAGGTCATCATCATTTCCAAATAGTGTAATCTCATACTGATCATAGATATATGCTGTTTATTATTTATAGCTGTAGATCTTTCTTACCTATGAATAGTTAGTTTACGTTTGTCTTTTTTCTTAATGCTTGATGCCCTGTGTAACCACTGCTGAAAAATTTGCAACAAAATAGAGAAATCCTGTTTTGACATTGGAGAACTGTTTTCCCTGAATATATATTTTATTTCCAGAAAGGTTTTGTTTCTTTCTGCCTTGCCCACATGTGCATTGCTGGCAGTCTGTCCAGAAACTTACAGTCTCTCTTGTCACACATAACATTTGACAACACCTAACTCATGTGCTAGCCTGCCTTTTGGCAAAATGGTTGGAGCATTATTTAGAAATAGTAGGTAGCAACTTAAGATTGGACCATTAAGTAGAAACACTACTTAGGAGCACAAAATAAAAGTAATGGGTTGGGACATTAGGTAGACACATTATTTAGAAGAAGTCGGTATGAACATTAGGTAGGAGCTTCTGAAAACAATGTGCCAGACTTGTTCTCTTCCAGTAGCCTGTTAAGGATGAGGCATTAAGGGCTTAAAAGTGGCACTTAAGTTCACCAGTTATGGAGACTTTTGCTTTAGATATTTGTAGATCGGTATAGATAGATAGGTTTCTTGCTTCCTTCTAATGGACTTTACAAAGTCTGATAGCCATGCTGTGACTGGTCACTGGTTCATGGCCTGGTTGTAAGGTAGAGTTGATGATACCTGGCAAAAGTGAAAGGTGAAAATTCTGCATGCTAGTGCATACCTGTCAGCTACTTTGTTTTGCTTTCTTTTTTTTATTTACAGAAGAAAAA